>JAFVLL020032243.1:0-33326 GCA_021397915.2 Tor tambroides | reverse complement strand
ACAAAATAAGCATTTGTAAAAAAAAAAAAAAAAAAAAAAAAATGTCAGAGGATAGCGAAAACAATTCACTTCCTAACATGGTTCTCCTTTGCTGTAAACAAAACTTGGTTCTCGCGTGACTAGCTTATTCTCACCGGAGCTTATGCTACGTCCTACGTCATCCACTGGAACGCCACTCTCTCATGAACATGCGCATGACAGTTAGCGGAAGCTAGAGATTACAGTTTATAAAGTTTTAAATATGGATATTTTTCTTACACAAACGCATCGCTTCACTTCAGAAAGCCTTTATTAACCCCTCCACCAAATACCAACACCCATTCACTAGGATGGCTTGAGGGTGAGTAAATCAAGGTCTAATTTTAATTTTTGTGTGAACTATCCCTTTAAGACAAAATAGACACACGTCCTCTTCCAGACAGATTTTTAATATTTTCTGTTGATTGGAACTTCTTATTTATTACCCTGATGGTGGAAGTGTGAATTTTCAATGATTTAGCTACTTACTTACAGCCAGTTTCCATTTTGTGAAGCTCAACAATCTTGTTCTGCACATCAGAACTATATTCTTTGGTTTTTCTCATTTTGATTGATGATTAAGGGAATTTGGCCTTTGTGATCCCTCACATTTTATACTTTTATGAAACAGAAAATCATGGTTGGATAATTTCATGTTCATTAAATGGGAATATATTTTACTCTATAATAATTCCTAGGGGTGCTAATAATTGTGGCAAATGTGTATTGATTTACTTCGATGAAAAGTTAGATTTTTGTGAATATTTTTTTTTTGAATGAAAGATCAAAAGGATAAACAATGCAGATTTATATTCACAGCCTCCTTTGCTCCGTTTTACCAAGGGTGCTAATAATTCTGACCATGACTGTTTTTTTTGGGTTTATTGAGTGATTCAGTAAAGTCTCCCCTGTCGTTTGGCCACTATCCTACACAAGCTGTTGATCTTTTATGTGCTGGAATGTTTTGTGTTGGTTCCTCCGCTGATAGTTTGTGTAATGTGAGTCTTTATTTCCCTGTGGTGGGTTTTGACCGTGAGCTTCACCGCCGGGGGTTGTTCTGAGTGACCGAGCGGCTGTGCTGTAAATATTGGAAGTTCATATATCTGACAGATGAACATGGGCTTTGCACTACACTTTCAGTGGAACTGCTGTTTATTGACCCAGCCTGACCTTTAAGCTGTATGTCAAATGTGCAGCACAACATCATGAGTGTGTGGCTGTGGACAGTGTATGTTCTGTATGGTAAATGGGTTTATATGTCACATATGATATGATTATCAGTTTATTTTTAGGGAACGTAGGAAAGGTTTCAGTGTCTTGTGCGGTTCTGGAAATGCTGAAATGCTGGAATGTTCTGTTCAGGTGTGGTTTGTGTTTCTGGTTTTCTCATTGACCTGTATTATGCTAGCAGATGTGACTTCGTCTCGCAGAGCAGGGTTTTGACTATTGGCATATAGTCAGTTAGACAGGAAAAGACTGAATGACGTGTAAAATGACCAAACACTTCGTTTTTACGCCTAAATAATACTTTACACAACTATGTGAAAGCTAATGGTACAAGTTCTGCAAGCTCCGTTTCATAAAACATTCTGAAATGTGTCGAGTACAAATATTTTCATCATGAAAATAGTGAGAGAAGCTGCAGAGGGGTTAAAATGCAAACAGACACCATCAAACAAGCAATCTGTATAGTTTTATGTGAATTTTGGGATATTGCGTAATGTTTGATTGAGGTGGATGCATTTTTCATTACCATAAATAGTTACAGTGACTTCCCTAGTGGGTACAAATTTTGTTTCCATTAATATTTTGCACATTGAATGGAAAAACTGCTTGTTCACAAATTTTGAAAATTTTTTTTTTTTTTTTTTTTATAATTCCTTGAAACACAGCTAGTTTGAACAATCTTGAATAAGTAAGTTAAACTTGATAGTTAGCTAGTTTCCTGACTCACTCCCTTAATTTTTAAAGTAACATAAGGATGCGCTATATATATGTTTGTATAGCTCTTTATATTCTGTGTTGAGATATTTCCTATGGAAACAGGAAGCTGGGGTGAAAAATATGAAAGTTTTTGTTTAATTATATTATTATTATTATTTTTTTTGCTCCAATAGCCTTTGGTTTTCATGACAGTTATAAACCATGATTTGCTACTTCTTATTGCTAGTCAAAGGCACAGTGGTTAACCAGAAAAATTAAAAATGCCACTTCATGCCCAAAGGTTGCTGACCCAACCAATATTGACTCAGGTTTTTTTTCTGAACTTATACAGTACCATTTAAAAATTTGGGGTCAGCACATTTTTTTATTCTTTTATTCACCATGGATGCATTAAAGATCTGTGTGCATTATTAGTGGTCGACCGATATTGGTTTTTTGACAGCCGATGTTGATATCTTGGAAAGCAGGGTGACCGATATATAGCTGATATAATTTTATTTAATATTAATTAATATTTAAGAAATTTGAAATCATTTGAAAATGGATTAAAAAATAAATGTGTAAAATAAACATACTTATACTTTTAGAAGTATTTTTCACAAATAAATATAAAAAAATATATAATTAAAAAGCAAGTAAACACTGTAACTAACAGGGCACTTATTCTGGGTAGTTTGTGTGCATTGGGAATCATATTGTTCAAATAAAGCCAAGGTAACAGTCATTTTACATACAGCACACAGTGAAAATGACAAGAATATGACAGTGGGCAAATGCATAAAGTGCAACATAGTTGTTTTAGTGAAACCACGAGTTTAAAGTTTGTTGATCGCGCATTTCCTCCTGACAGACCGTCACGCAGAGCACACGCAATCATGCAGGATACACATGCACACTTCACAAGATCTCACAATTGAATTCTACTAAGATTCTACTAAGTGCAAGGTTTGTGAAATTAAATGTCTATTAGTCACCTCTGCCACTCTCAGCGCCGTCAAAATAAAAGTCCCGCCTCGAATGCAACGGCAAAACAGAAAAACGTATCTGCTGATATTTGAAAAATGCCAAATATCGGCCGATATATCAGCCTTGGAGATATATCGGTCGACCACTATGCATTATTACTTCCATTACTTCCAGAATGAAAATTTCCTGATAATTTACTCACCCCCTTACCATCCAAGATGTTCATGTCTTTCTTTCTTCAGTCGAAACGAATTTAAGGACTACGATGAGGATCAGCAGGTTGAAGGTCCAAACTGCAGTTTCCATGCAGCTTCAAAGGGCTCTACATGATCCCAGCCGTGGAATAAGGGTCTTATCTAGCGGAACAATCGGTCATTTTCTAAAAAAAAATACAAATTTATATTAGGGCTGTGCAATTAATCGCATGTGATTGTCATGTGCATCTCGTCAGTAAAGCCGGTTCTGTGATTAGCAGTAAATCTACATCACCTGCTTTCAGATGGAGCAGCATTTAATACACAGAGCCATAGTTCACTGACAAGCTACACAATATCGCGCTCATTATCGCAGGCGGTTCATTTGCGATAACGCAATATTGCGTAGCTTGTCAGTGAACATGAACATCTTGGATGACATGGGGGTGAGTAAATTATCAGGAAATTTTCATTCTGGAAGTGAACTAATCCTTTCAATTGTTCAAAAGTGACAGCAAAGACTGTTCTTTTGCACCCTCTGTTCATCAAAGTATGCTGAAAAAGTCACATTTTTACCAAAATATTAAGCTGCACAACTGTTTTCAACATTGATAACCATAAGAAATGTTTCTTGAGCAGCAAGTCAGCATATTAGAATGATTTCTGAAGGATCATGTAACACTTAAGCCGCTTTTCCACTATCGGGTCGAACGGTTCTAAGAACTGTCAGGGACGGTTCCAGTTGTATTTCCACGTGAGCCTGGTATGGCACGGCACGGCACGATTACAAACCGTTCCCGGCCCCGAATTCTCGGCACGGTTAGACAACCGTGCTGAGCCGTGCTGGTAGAGTGCGTGTGCGTGACGTCGCCACTCAGGATCTGTCCCTTGTCTGTTGCCTGGCTGCTAGTTTCTCCGTAGCTTGCTAAGCGGGCTATTTTGAGCAATGTAAACACAAATTATTAATAAAATCTAAAGAAATTTCTGATCATCCTCCATAACGCGGTGGTTATTTACACCTCATATCATATGTAAACACTTGTGTTACCACGGCAACGACTGACGCATTTGAATTGCATTCCAAAGAGATCCGTTATCAGCCCCGCAGTGGAAAACGAAACCATAACCGTTACTGATCGGCGCGGAATGGAACGGTTATGAAAAGAGAACCGTTCAGTGCGATGGTGGAAAAGCGGCTTTAGACTGGAGTAATGATGCTGAAAATTCAGCTTTGATCACAGGAAAAAAATTACATTTTAAATTATATTCAAATAGAAAACAGTTACTTTAAAAAAAACATACAAATCTTAACAACCCCAAACCTTTGAATGGTAATGTAGACTTGAAGTGGTCAGTTATTTGGATTTTATCGTACATTAATTTTCAATGAAATGTTTCAGTATTGGATAATCGTTGGAATAGTTTTAGTCTGGAGTCATTGGATTGGCATTGGGATCGAGTCCACGGACCACCTGGGAGTTCCTCTGGCCTTTTGACCTTTTGACCTTATAAATGTTTATGGTTGCGATGGCGACCGAACCCTGGTCTCATCCCAGATCTGGTGCTGCTATGGATCTTTACAATCTTTGTTTCTTTTTCTTTTTGTTTTCTTTTTTTAAATGGCTTAGATTGGAGACTGTGGTTACCATGGTAGCATGAGTTTTTCTATGCAGCTGTTCACTGCTGGAGGTTCCACAGCCGAATCGCTCTCCATCTGTCTGTCTCTGTCTTTAGTGAGCGTTTTAGTGTGTTTTTTGCGGATGATTTGTATTAGATTTATGTGGGTTTAGTTTGGGTCAGGAATGTATCCACGTTGCGTCTGAAGCGGAGGAACCGCTCAAATGTTTTCATTCAATATCTCAAATATTTAGCTGCTGTGTTTTAGCTCTGCTGGCCATGGAAGCACATGTTTAGTTTCAGCCCAGCTGTTTCACTCTCTCTCTCTGTATCCTGTCCGCTTCTGCGTTCCTTCTGTAGCGAGTGTGTAATAGGCCAGCAGCAGTGCCCGTGCTTGCGTAAGGGTCCCCAGTCTTTGTTTATGCGGTCAGTGAATGTGTGTCAGTACTAACACTATCGTCTGATGTGTTGTGTTCAGGCATGGCACGAGGTGCGCTGGTGAAGTAGCAGCATCCGCCAACAACTCGCACTGTACAGTGGGCATCGCTTACAACGCCAAGATTGGGGGTAAGTGTGGCTGACGGTCACCGTCTGATTTAGATCACTGCTGTACCTGAGAATTCTGCCTTTTGTTCATACTCACGTGCATACAGTGAATAGAGTGACCCCGAATGCACCCTGTACACCACAATAGTAAAAAGTGTGAAATAACACAAATTACTATATGAATTGTAATGACCAAAAATGTTACATTTGAAAAACATGTATATAAGCCAGTTTATTTAAAGTCGCTAGTTCACTATGACAAGATTACAGCTCTGCACGCTGTACAACTTATCCATTTAGTAATAATTTAATAATTAAGTTTTGCTAAGGAATTCATACATGGGCTCAACTTATTAAATAAAATCATTCATGGAAAAGGCTTCAGTTCAGAAAGTTAAGAAATCAAAAAAAAATATTTCAGTTAAGTGTATCCAGACTTTTGACTGATAGTAAACACACTCTTCTGCTGGATGTTGCCAGTTGGAATCACTCAGATAAGATATTTTTAAAACTGGAAACTGACATTTCTAATATTCTACTGGTATTCTATATTCATCTGCATGACTGAAAACCTGCATAGACGTCTTTTATAGATGATGCTCAATTTTTTGGAAGTCAAAACTAAACTCCTGTTTAGTTTTTTACAAGTTGGGACTTTTGCCATTTTGTTTAAAGACGTAATGCCAATTTAAAATATAACGGCTTACAAAGTTTAGGGTTGGTAAGATTTTCAGAGGTTTTTAAAGAAATCTCTTATGCTTACCAAAACTACAGTAAAGACCGTAATATTGTGAAATATTATCACAATTTAAAATAACTGTTTCTTTATTAATACATTTTAAAATGTAATTTATTTCTGCGATGCAAGGCTGAATTTTCAGCATCATTACTCCAGTCTAATATGCTGATTTGCTGGTCAAGAAACATTGCATAATATCACAGTTGAAAATAGTTGTGAAAAACATGATGCACTTTATTTGGGATTCTTTGATTAATATAACATTTAAAAAACAGTATTTATTTGAAATATTTATTTTTGTAATATTTTGAAAGCAATTACTGTAACTTTTCATCATTTTAATGCATCTTTGCTGAAAAACAAACAAATGAATTCTTACTTTTTGAATGGTTGCATATGTTTACACACCCTCTAATACATCCAAACCTAATTATTCAGGGCTTCCTTAAGGTAGATCAGTTGACTTGTCATTTAGACAACATCCCCTGACTTGTTCATTTTGGAAATGTGTAGTTTTGCACGTCTGTTGGAAGTCATTGGTACACTGATCTTCAGTGCCTTGCATATATTGTCCCTGCTGAGGTTTTCTTTCCCGCTTGTCCTGCAGGTGTCCGCATGTTGGACGGAGATGTGACAGACATGGTAGAGGCCAAATCACTGAGTCTACACCCTCAACACATAGATATTTACAGTGCCAGCTGGGGTCCAGATGATGATGGCAAAACCGTGGATGGGCCCGCTTCCCTCGCCAGACAGGCCTTTGAAAACGGCATAAGACTGGTAAGAATCATCTCAGCATGTATAGAAGTTTATATGAAATGTGTGTTGTGTTTCTCCTGAAACTGAAATTGTCTTTTTCCATATGATATGGCGTTCATAAATCAGCAAGTGTAATTTTCAGGTCTTCAGTCACGTTTCTCCAGCAGTCTGGCCCACCTAGGGTGTTTTCCTTTCCTTCTCACACTTACCACCTGCTACGCCAGTGAACTTTAGAACGTGATTTTAGTTTATCTTCCCTGAGTCATGAGTCGCAGTCAGTAATTGGTATGTACCTTGTGCCAAAGGTGTGTTTGGAGTGGTTTAGGCATGTTTCAGGTATGTGAGACTCATAGACATCAGGTAATACTGGTCTCCTCTCATCAGAAAAGGATGGAGGATATTAATGCTTGGAGATTATTTTGTCCTGATGCTGTTAGTTCCTGCTTTGAAGTGTTTCAAGTAGGGCTGTCAATCAGTTACAAGAAGTTTATATTTATTTATTTGTCTTTTTAGAATTAAGACCAATTTTCACTGTCGTAATGCATCCGGATGATATTTGGAAATTATTCTAAATGATTCGTATTAGATTCTCTTTACTGTAATATGGCAATGAAAATCATCCTGTCTGGAAATGATGAACTTTTTGAATAGATATATATATTTTTTAATTAAATTAAGTTAATGTAGTTTAACCACCAGTGTTTTTATTGTTGTTAAAACTATTACATTTTGTTTTCATTAAAAAAAACATTTAAACTTATTTTATTTCAGTTAGTTGGCTAGGCAATATTTTAAGTTTTAAGTTAATTTAAATACTAAAATTACTAAGACTGAAATAAATATAAATATATGCTAAATAGAAATATAATAAACTAATAATAAAGACTCAATTACTAAAATTTAAGTAATACTTAAGTAACTTGACTTAAGTACTTAAGTAAAATGAAAATTTTAAATATATTTATTAAAATATATTAATTTAAAATTCGTAATAATAATATTATATAAAAATACCACAGTAACACTAATTAATTGATATAGGATCTATTTGTTGGTTACAATAATGAGAAGGAAAATGGAAAAACGAGGTTGGTAAGGGAAGGAAAATGGGTTTAATATATATGTGTGTGTGTGTGTGTATATATATTTATGTATCTGTATGTATGTGTGTGTGTGTTTTATTTATTTATTTATTATTTATTTTGGAGAAATTTTACTCAAGTTTATTTCATATTTACATGGTCATTTTATTTTCAATTTAAATTTGCAGCAACGATCACCCTTGTTCTCTTGAGCGTAAACCCCACGTTGCTCTTGGAGCGATGTTTCTGTAATAAGTACTGTAAACAGTCATTTTTAAAAAGCACCTATTTCATGGTAAACAAAATGTTCTCTTATGTTTTTTTTTCTTCACAGGGCAGGAAAGGACGGGGCTCAATCTTTGTTTGGGCATCAGGAAATGGCGGTCGAAGCCGCGATCACTGTTCATGTGATGGCTACACCAACAGCATCTACACAATATCCATCAGCAGCACGGCAGAGAGCGGCCGCAAGCCCTGGTATCTGGAAGAGTGCGCCTCCACCCTCACCACCACCTACAGCAGCGGAGAGAACTACGACCGCAAAATCGTAAGTTATCAAGAAGACGCTAAAACTAGATCTTCAGCACTGAGTAAACTTGCTTTTCATAAAACAGGCCTGCTGCTTAATCGGTTTTAAACGGACAGTTCCCCCAAAAATGTCAATTCTGTCGTCATTTACTCACGCTTAAGTTGTTCCAAACTTGTAAGAGTTTCTTTCTCGTGTTAAACACAAAAGAAGATATTTTGAAGAATATTGGTAACCAAATATCGATGGTAGCCATTGACTACCGTCAGCTGTTTGGTTACCAACAATCTTCAAAATATCTTCTTTTGTGTTTAACAGAAGAAAGAAAGTTTTGTTTTTGGCTTGTGGATTTAGAATAAATGTTTTTTCCCCCAAATGGGTGGAAACTTGATATTAATCTGTGCTAAAAAATGAGCTGAAGCACATTTAATCGTTCAAATATTTATGGAAACCTTTTGGAAGTTAAACACCAGTGAACTGCAAAATATCTTCAAAAGCAGAGATGCTTCTCGCATCCTTTTTCCAATTTATTGCCGTTTAAATACTTCTAATGCATTTTCATTTGTTTCTTTGGCCATGCATGTGTGTTTGATCTGCTTTGTTGGTCACTGTGTCATGAGAGCGTCCTGGTGTTAACCGGTGTGGTTTATAGCCCACACACAGTTTTACACACTCCTCTGAGAGTTACAGAGCGACGCTTCTTCCCTGTCTCTCAGCTTGTCTCAGAGTGACGTGTGAAATTCCACACCGGCTTTCAAACTCTTTTTGCAATACATGTTTACATTCTGAAGCCCAGTGTTACAGACATTAGCGCTTCTCTTTGCTGTGATCTCCTGCAGTTTTCAGTTAATTCAGCTCAAATTATAGTTCACTGAATTTAAAGTTTTCGCAACATTGTCCGTTTACTTGATCACTTATATTTACACACGGTTATTATCAACCCATCCACAGTTATTGTCATTAAAGGCAACTATTACAAAGACAAATACTAGCAGTGAAAATGTTTTAGACAGCTGTATGGAAAACAAAATTTTGGCAAAAAAGGTTGATTGTGTGCTGTTAATATCATAGAAATGTATGAAGCACAGCTTACACACAAATCCGTTTCACACAAAACATCTTTCTATTGGTCAGCATGGTGAATTCATGTGATGAACTTGAACCTGTAGCAAAATCTGTAAATCTTTCCCTCCCACATGAAACTCCTGATTGTGTGAATTCATATACTGAAAGACTGGATTACGCTTGCAGAAAAATGGTAAATGTGTGCATACCTTTTAAAATGCAAAAAAACAAAAAAACAATTGAAAAACAAAGCATCTGATTGGACCGCAAATCTGATGAGAAGCTGAAGTGCAGGGTGACATCATAAAAATCATTAATCCATATTGGTTGAAATGAGAGACTGTAAGATTTGAATGCTTATGTCTTCTAAATGTAAATTTTGTCATTGTTTTGGAGCACACTAATTTATGGATAACCTTAAGGCTAACATATTCATACTGAAAGCCAAAAAACTTTGATTTTGATTTCATTGGGACTTTAAGACTTCTGATCTGATCTATTGTAAATAATAATAATAAAAAAACATAACTGTCCAATTAGACAGGAAGGGGGTGTTGACTTCTAAATCAACCAGCCACACTTTGTTTTTTGTATATCTGACGTTTAGAGCCGAGTAAATCTGAAATCTATCACGCAGCTGAAATTAGAGTCTCATTTAGTTGATCCAAATGAATATATTTCAAAGATTTTATTGCATGAACTTCAAACTGAAACTGACACAGTATCTGAGTGGATCCAGTCCATGCTGCTGAATCACAAATGCCCCAAAGTGGTGGTAATTTACTGCTAAGTGTAGCACAATGGCACATTTATAGCACATTTCATTGTCAGTAAGTACTCCAGTATGCTGAAGTGCATTTAACAAATAAAACTTAAAGTTCGGGCAGTATTTCTTTTTGGATTAAGTATAGTGTGTGTGATTAAAGCAGCAGATGGAACAGTTTGTGGCCCTGTGTGAGACGGGATGCAGATTAGTTCACTATATAATTCTAAACCATACAAAAAAGTAGTAATTTAACTAAGTAAGTTAACTAAAACTAAACTCAAATAACAAAATACAAAAAAGCAATGCAACAAAACTAGAACACACTTGTTAAAATAAACAAAGCTGTCTATCACATACTCGCAATGTAGACAGTGTTGTGTATTCTAACAGGAGCGGTCAAGTATGGTCACTTCACGTCATGTTATTCGCTTGCAGTGTCAATACATGTTCACTTTATTCACAGATTAACACATGGAAACACTGCACAAGAATAACCTGAATTATTTTTGTCTCTCCTGTTAGATCACGACTGATCTGAGGCAGCGCTGCACAGACAGTCACACTGGAACATCAGCGTCAGCGCCGATGGCGGCAGGGATCATTGCTCTTGCTCTTGAAGCCAAGTAAGTGGAAGGAAACTACTGTATGCTCTCATGTCTCTAGCAGCTGTTTAGTGGAAGTGTCTGCTCCAGGCCACTTCAGTGGAATTAGCATATTTATCCACTAATCACGAAGGTGTTATACTATAAACTCCAGTTACTTTTCACACTCTTACTGATCCTCTGAGTGAAAGGTGTAGTTCACTCAAAAATTAACATTTTTAAGAATGTTGATAACCAAACAGTTGACGTTAGCCATTGACTTCCATAGTATGTTCATGTTTGGATGAACTATCCCTTTAATTCAGAGGGTTAGTCCTTATAGAACATCAATCCCTTATTTCAAAAGTGCAAGAAAAATCCAGGCCCCTTCAAAACGCTGGGACTCTAAACGCCGTGTAGCGAGTGGCGTGCTTCCCGTAAGTTTCAACTGTGTCTGATTTCACACAGGAAATTGAGGAAAACCTTGACATATGGCTGCCATGTGACTGTATATTCCCAGCACAATGCAGCGAACCAAACGGAGTTAGATTGTTTCGATATTTCGGGGGGATATTCGGGGACACATGGCATCCATCTCTCTTTGGTTTGATGTTTGATCCCACTGTGCACGGTGAATTATGGGAGCGAATCTTTCAACCAGACATCCAGGCAATGAGACTTTGTGAACTACAGCTGAAAACTGCGGCCAGTGTGATTGTTTGGATTATAATAATTGGATTTTTAAAAAATCCAGTTTGGAGATATTATTTAGTCACGCAAATGGTCACATAGTTGCAAATGTCCAATAATCTTATTTCTGACTCCCTGCTGCAGTCCTTTCCTGACGTGGCGAGACGTGCAACACATAATAGTGAAGACATCTCGTGCTGGCCATCTCAGCGCTCCTGACTGGAAAACCAATGCTGCTGGTTATAACGGTAACAGACTTTCAACTGTTTTTAACAGGCTTTAAACTGCCCTGTCTTGTTTTAACCACTAGATTGGAAGTGATGCTTGTGTGAAACACAGCATGCCCAGAAATATTCAGATGTTAATATTATTGTGCTCAGTCTTCTGTTTTTTTCCAGAGTAGGGTTGGGCAAAATACCAAAATTTTATATCACGATATTAGTCATTTTATTTCACGTTAATGACATCACAATTTAGTTATTTTTGCTTTAAGTAAGGCTTTTATGATATCAACATTTTTATATTATAACAATTTCAATGCCACAAAAAAGCATAATGTGTAAAAAAAAAAAAAAAAAAAACCTCTCTAGACAAATAAACAGTGATAAAATAAGAGCAAAGAAACTAATTAAAAGCAATAGGACAAAAAACTACAACCGAACAAGGACACAAATTAGACCTACGTGAAAAACTTCAAGCACTAGAAATAAATAAAAGTACTAATTAAATTGTATGTTATGTACAAAAAACACTGCATGGTCTTTTCTTTGTAAATTAAATATAGATTTATTCCTATTAAAATGACATAAGTTATTCAGTCGAGAGCAGCAAGAGATTTTCTCTCTTTTGTTGTTTGATTAACATTAATGACACAGACAGCAGCAGGTTTATTAGGCTGCTGTCACTTTAAGACTGAATGCACGGATCTAATATACTGACACATGCATTTTCTTTCTCAACTGTTTACATCCACTTAACA
This sequence comes from Tor tambroides, assembly GCA_021397915.2. Taxonomy (NCBI): domain Eukaryota; kingdom Metazoa; phylum Chordata; class Actinopteri; order Cypriniformes; family Cyprinidae; genus Tor; species Tor tambroides. Next base: position 20,854 of record JAFVLL020032243.1, on the reverse strand, counting down.
TCATAAACGATATTTATGAGGATACTCTCAAAGATGGGCCTTTTGACACATAAGTGTGTGTATTTGACCGTTCAAGCCCAATAAGGCAGTTCAGGCTTTCACGACTGTATAGCACGGAAATGTCACATGAGCATAACCATGATATCGATGATCAAAAATCCAAAAAATGATCCAAAGTCCAAGATCTTTACCGGTTCACCAATGGTTTATCACCCACGTCATTCCTGACTATGCTAAGCAATAAATTTTCCAATGGCACCGGGATTAGGATTAGGGTTTTTATAGTAAAATAAAACCATAAAAAAGGGTTTCATTACTTAAATTAACTGAAATAAGATGGGGAAAAATATTAAATATAAAAAGTTTATAGTCTAGTTGCCAAGGCATCATTTCTCATTTTTACTTAGTTTAACAATGTACTAAAATATCTACAACTAAAAAAGCAATAAAAATTAATAAAATCTATATAGATGTATAAGAAAAAAAAATGGCCAAAATACACCACAAAATTACAAAATAAAAGATTTTATTTACATATGTGTGTGTACTGTGTATATTTATTATGTATTTATAAATACACACACATGCGTGTATATATTTAAGATAAATGTTATATTTGTATATAAAATATATTTATATATAATATAAATTATATAAATATATACATGTATTGACATGTAAATATTTTCAAAATATATACTGTATGAGTGTGTATTTATATATACATAATAAATATACACAGTACACACATTATGTAAACAAACTTTTATTTTGGATGCGATTAATTGTTTGACAGCACTACTAAAAATTTAACTAAAATGAAATGAAAAATATAAAAATAAAAACTAATTCAAAATATTTTAAAAACCTGTAATCGTGTTTCAATGATACTAAAATAGCACTGATCTGCATCATGATTGATGGTAATTTTGGTGTTCATAGTAACTCTAAATCTGTGTGCATATTGTTATTTTTTTTGTTGAACAGTTAAGTTGTAAATATTCTTACAGTCAGTCACCTGTATGGCTTTGGGCTGATGGATGCAGAGGCCATGGTGAAAGAGGCGGAGCGCTGGAAACAGGTTCCCCCACAACACATCTGTGTGGAGAATGCTGATAAACAAATCAGGTATATGCAACATTCAACAGCAGGTCACATTTATATTGTTATGTAAGTCATAATAAATATAGATTTGTTTCTCGTAGAACCATCCGTCCAGAGCATGTTGTTCGTTCGGTATACAAGGCAACAGGCTGCACGGATAATGCAAACCATCACGTTATTTATCTGGAGCATGTGGTTGTGCGTATAACAATTACTCACCCGCGACGAGGAGACCTGTCAATCAACCTAACGTCACCATCAGGGACAAAGTCACAGCTGCTCGCCAATAGGTACAATATACAGACTACGTACTAATCTTCAGTAAATGGCTACTTTGATAGAATTACTGCATATTGTGGTTTGGTCTTTATCCCTGGTGTATTTCAGTGGAAGAATTCCCAGATTTCCACTCAATTGGTCCAATATTTTTAAGTGCATTTTGTGCTGTGATGTTGCATCTGTTTATTGTAACTGCAGACTGTTTGATCACTCAATGGAGGGCTTTAAGAACTGGGAATTCATGACAACTCACTGCTGGGGAGAGAAAGCTGCTGGAGACTGGATACTAGAGATCTATGACTCTCCTTCCCAACTCAGGAGCCAGAAAGCACCAGGTACTTTCTCCAAGCAAAACACACTACCTGTTACTTCAGCCATTCCTTCACCTTTTAAAACACCACATGGTCTTACACAGAGGTGATTTCACAAATATATATATATATAAACTTTTGGGTTGTGTGGTGTACCGCTATTAAAACTACCACAGTACCAACATTTACAGCGGTGATTACAATGATTACATTTTAACAGATCAGGTAGTTTGATAGAAGTTAATTAATTGATGTGTGAGATTTCAAGTTGAACCAAATTTTTTGTTAACGTTGGCAATTGTCCATTAACAATAATGCAGGCGGAATATCGAAGCTGGATGTGACGTCTATTTCCCCTGTTGTCAGGTCACATACAAAATATGTCGTTTTAACAATATAATACTAGTTATAATGGGAAAACCATGTCGCTTTTATGGCATATGTTGTTATTACAAGAAAATACAATGTTTTAACGACTCATCTCGTTATTACTAGGAAATATGTCATTAAAACAACATTCTTAAAAAAATAATGAGATATGTCATTTAAAAAAAAAAAAATTAATCAGAGATGCACCGATTGCAATTTTATTGGCCGATTTCCCTTTTTTTTTTTTTTTTTTTTTTTTTTTTTTGTCGTGTGACCTGCCGATACCGATTTTTGCCGATTACAATTTTCTTTCTAAGAACTATAGTTGACAGGATATACAAAAAAAAAATCTATTTTTTTTCAATGCAAGTAAATTTGCTTAAAAGAAATTTACTTAAACATTACAATTCCCCCAATCTGGACTAAGTTACAGATGTTTTCTCACTTAAACAACTCTCAAAATAAAGTGCTCTGTGACCGGAAAGAGCTAGAATAACAATTAACTGAGAATGAGTTGCTGTATATAACAAAACAGATGTCATTTCCCACTATGTTTATAATTGGTAATTTTTTTTCCTCATTAAATGGTCATCTTTCACATCAAATTCTTACATTGTTACAATTAATTCAGTTATAATAAGAAACTGTAGAGTTGTTACCATTCAAATGAAATCAGTATCAAGTAACACCATCTTTCCACTGCAGGAAACACAAAAGCTGCATCTGAAGTGGCACAGACTGTTTGATGAAGCTGAGGTGCCATAAATGCATTTACACCGTAAAAATTGCAAATGCATAAATTATAAAATATTAATGTTTTAAATAATTTTTTGAACATACAAATAAGAAATGTAGGGAGAAAATGCAATGATACTTTAAATATGAAACCAAACCATCAGTAGGTGGCAGCATTACCTTTTAATGAGTGAGTCATTTAGTCATTCATTCAACTGATTTATTCAAATGGCTGATTCATTCAGAGTCGAGGCAAGTGACTGTCTTTGTGAATGGATTGCTGAATCATTGACTCACTCGATTCGTTTATAAACGTGGATTCATTCAGTAACAAAACACCGCTGTGTTGCTGGGAGAAACACAACAGTTCTGCTGTGGCTTTGATTGGAACTATTTTCGTTTGTGAAATTCAGCAAAATCGGTCAATATTGTGTCTAAAATGTAAGTCATTTTAACTTTTGTTTATTGAACTACTGTTGTTTAAAATCAGTGTACTCGTGTGTAATTGCAATCGTGTTGATATTCGGGGAAACATCTTGGTCGTGTAATGTTGCTTACCTATATCATGTATTATAAATATAGTTTATATCTATATCATTTATTATAAAAAAAAAAAAGCCTCATCTGCACGACATATATACCGTATCAGTCACCGTTTACACTGAATGCAATAAAATCACAATCATTATTGCGCGAAAATTTTCGTTGGCCAAGTTTCAGTGCTTCCCTAGTTATTTTTGTTATTGACATTTTAATCAGGCTTCTTGTACGGTCGAGCAAGTACAGTTCTCTCTCACTTGACGTCAAAATGGACTCGGAATTGGCAGACTGACCGGCGGGTCACCGGTCCAGGCCAATCATACAGAAAAATGGCTAATTCTGGTCCCTGACCAGTCGATCAGTGCATCTCTAGATTTAATGAGTTTATTTGATCAAATAAATACAGCCTTGATGAGCCTAAGAAACTTTTTTTCTATATATTTCATATATAAAACTAAGGAATTGTATCTGCAGAACCCAAAACAATCTTTGTATGTATTATATTTGGCGGAATTATTATAAATTACATATATAATTAACTATAAAAAATTATATTAATCGTAAATTATTTAATCCTACTTTCATTTCTTTGTTTAGTTTAAGTACTGATGCTGGGATACTAGTGAATAACCATTTCCAATTAGCAAGGCTGAGAAATATTAGTTCTATAAATGAGAGTTTAATTTCATTGCACACTGACTGACTTGTGATTCATTCCAGGCAAGCTGAAAGAGTGGTCTTTGATACTTTATGGCACCTCCGTGCATCCGTACTCGTTCCGCAGTGACAAGCCCCGCTCACTGGCGGAGCCTCAGCCTGATGACGAGTACAGTGAGGAGTATGTGGGTAAGTACTCTAATTATATTGTGCATCACTGAGTATTGTGGATATTCCATCACTGTGGAAACTGATCAGTTTCTGTTTTCTCACATAAGGCTCGTGCCACCCTGAGTGTGGTGACAACGGCTGTGAGGGTCCAGGGCCCCAGCAGTGCATCACTTGCCTCCACTACTTCCTCAAGTTCAAGAACAACACCAGGTACACAGCTTTTCATAACATCTTAATAACTATACTTGATTGGTGTGTGTGTGTGTGTGTGTGTGTGTGTGTGTGTGTGTTTTTTTTTTTTTTTTTTTTTTTTGTAATTTAAACTACTTTTTATAAACTTTTTATATATAACATAATGCCCATTGTTTTTTTTTTTTTTTTCTGGATTCATTAACTTATACAAACAAATATTAAAAATGCATCTCATGTGGTAGAACCAATGTGCACATTTATGAGCAAAATAAAAATGAAATATTTCATATCCTTCTGAATCCTTTTGTGGGAGTCAATAGGTGTCTTAAAATATCTGATATTAAATTCTATATTTTTATGACGTGACAAGGTTAGTTCAGATTGAACTAGAATTAATTACTAATTAATCTAATAATAATATTTGTAAATAATGAAATAAAATTTGTAAAAAAAAAAAAAAAAGAATGTTGTATGCTTAAAATATTCTTAAAGGGGTGGTTGATTGCGATTTTACTTTTTTAACGTTAGTTAGTGTGTAATGTTGCTGTTTGAGCATAAATATCCTAAGAAAATTCTGAAAGCTGAAAGTTCAAAATGCAAGCGGAATGTCGTCTTTTAAAATTCTGGCAGTTTAATGCCTACAAAAACGACAGGTAAGGGACTACAACGAGTTACTTCCCGGGTCAGATACGTCACGGACCCAGATAAACCCCGCCCCCGGGAACATGCAGCAAAGGGGCGAGGCAATGCTACGCTGCTTTAGAGAAGAGGAAGAGAAAACTAGGGGTGCACGTAAAAATCTAAATATATGAATCGCGATTCTGTCTTCTATTGATTCTAATGGATTCACAAGTTTCAAAATCATTAAAGCAGCGGTTCTTAATACTGCATCTCTCTCTCTCTCTCCCTCTCTCTCTCTCTCTCATTCAGATCGTCAGATCAGCTCCAACAAACTGTTCCAATTATACACTTATTTTCACATAGCTATGAGAAGCGTTATACATGGACGCGCGTGCGGTTGCTGTGCTGTATTAAAGCTTAAATCAGGATAAATCCGTATATTAAAAGCTATCAGAAGCAGTAGCACTTACAAATAACAGCGTATCTAAAAGTATGAACCAAAAAAACATACCATTAAAAGTCGTGCTTGCACAGGTTCTGCGCGATCCTCTTCACTAATATCCTCTGCGTCTCATTCGGGCTCAAATTGATAAGCAATATAGATGACGCCATTGTTTACAATACAACTGGAGCACATGCCGCTGAGCTGAGGGGTGGGACGTTCAGACGCGCAGTAGAGGCGGTTTAGCCAATCACAACACACTGGACCAGCTAACCAATCAGAGCCCATCACGTATTTCTGAGGGAGGGGCTTCATAAAACCAGGAAATAATCTGGGCTTTTAACAGAGAAGGGACAGAGAGGTGTGGAATAGAGGTAAATTATGTGAAAAATAATGCGTTTTTCAAAAAACTAAGCATGAACATATGTTTGACTGCACCCCATAAACACAGTCAAGCCTAGAAAAAAAGCAGTCAACCACCCCTTTAACCTGGAACATATATTTAATCAATATTTATTTCCATTATAAGATGTATTAAGACATTTTTAGTCATTAAATGTGAACATTGTATGTGAAAAATCTTTTTTTTTTTTTTTTTTTTTAAATATAAACTACTTTTAAAATGTTTGGGGGGGGGCGGGAGTAAACTTTTTATGTTACAATAATACTTTTATTTAGCAAAGATGCATTAAATTCATTATAAGGGACATTTATAATGTTTATAACATTTAAAACGTTACAAAAGATTTCTTTTTCAAAGAAATGCTATACTTTTGAATGGTGATACTGAATTGTATCACCATTTCCACAAAAATATAAAGCAGCACAACTGTTTTCAACATTGATGATCATAAGAAATCAAATGCTCATGATTTCTGAAGGATCATGTGACACTGAAGACTGGAGTAATGATGCTGAATCACAGGAATCAATTACATTTTAAAATATATTACAATAGAAAACAGTTATTTTAAATTGTAATAATATTTCAGAATATTACTGTTTTTACTGTTTCCTTTTATTTTTTTGATGAAATAAATGAGAAAAGAGAATCTTACTGACCCCAAACTTTTGAACAGTAGTGTATGAGAGCAGTACATTTCTAAGAGCTTGGTACATTTGTTACTGACCCACATAACTTTGGTGTGAAACTCAAACCAGTATTAAATATCCATGTATTCATTTGTCTGGTATGTAACCTTAAAATGAACTGGCTAATATACAGCCAGTCCGTCATTATTGCAAAAAAAAAACTCCCTACAGAGTGAAGACCTCAACATGAAGCGTGTGTATTGCGTAACATAATTAGAGCTACTAAAGAATTGAGAAAGTTTTTAATACATTTACAGAAAGGTTGTATTATTGAAAGTACTTTTTAAAAAAAAAAATTTTAAATTTTTTTTTATTGAAAATAATTTGACTTGGAGTCAGAAGATTAATTAACTCCTATAAAAACACCAAAGCACATGCTGACAACAGCTGTGTGTCTGCTAACATCTCACATCTATCCAGACACTCTGTTTGTGTGCACGTGTCATGATTACATTTATAAATTTTGTGTTCTCCGGCATCCCAAGTTACACAAGCCGTGCTCACATCTGGAGCTGATGGCTTTCTCAGACCCTGACTTTTGCCTTTGTTTCCTGGTGAAAGTCTTTCCTCCCGGCTGCCAGATGTGGATTTTTCTGGTCTCATGTGGCTCTTCCTGTCTGTGTCTGTCTCTCTCCATTTCTCTTTCCACCTCCGTCTGTCTGTCTCTCAGGATGTGTGTACCTGAGTGTCCGACTGGATTTTTCCGGGACGATAAGAAGCGCTGTAAGAAGTGCTCTCCGATGTGCGAGTCTTGCATGGGCAGCCGCAGCGATCAGTGCTCAGCCTGCCGCCCGGGTCTGTACCTCATGGAGGGAGGAAACAACTGCGTCAGCTCCTGTCCTGACGGCTTCTACCTGGACCTGGGCAAGTCACACTTCATCTCGCTCCAGAAAACCCCACATACTGATTGGCTGTTGAATTTGAGACCTCATGTGGCTGTTCTCTCGCAGACTCCACCACGTGCCGGAAATGCAGCGAGAATTGCAAGAAATGCACGTCTACGAACATCTGCACAGAATGCCAGACCGGTCTCAGGTAATTCAGCCCATCCACCTCCTACATGTTTTTTTTTTTTTTTTTGGGCCAGTATGTGAAATACAGTCAGAATCTTGGACTAAACATGCTGATACTTTCCTACCGTCTACGTTGAGCTGTCAAAATAAAGCCACACTGGCTAAACGCTGAATTATCACTGGAAACATCCTGTTACACACGGTGTAGCTCTTGAGTTCAGATGTATGTTGAAATACTGTCTCTAGTGAGCGATTTTGCTTGGGCTTTTCCTACTCCTCTCTGACGTTCGATAAAGAGGTGGAAAAACGGAGAGAGAAAAGAAAAACAGGTCATGGCACAAAATCTGGCGTAATGCGCAGCAGCTGTTCTGTGAATGGTTTTGAAATATTCCCTGAATATACGTAAAGGTTTTTCACCCACTCATTTGGACTTTAATCCGTCATTGTTGATCTTTTTAGACTTGTTTAGACTATGGAAGGTATGAAGCAGGATGGCAAGGCTAGAGCGCAGATGAGATGAATTTTCCTGCCCGCAGTTTCTCTCTGTTTAAGGTTGCAATTAGAGTCTTTGTAATTATTCATATGGCTAGTCATTCTTTGCTGTTTTGGGGAAACTTTATTAGTCTACTGCATGAGTTTAGCTTAGCTCTTTCCTCTGGGGGAAAAAAACTAGCACTATTTTATAAAAATTGTGATTAAAAACAGCTGTACACCAACTATTTTGAGAGGTATTTCCTCACATATTATAGGTGTTACTTTAGCAACCATATATTTTTGAAATGTTGAAACTGGCAATTGAATATGTTCATTTAGTCTAATTAATAAAAAACAAAAATGGATAAAAGTCTAAGCCACATGGAAATTCCATAATAAGGGATTTTTAAAAAATAATTCAATAAAATAACTGAATTTTCTTCAGTGTTTACATTTTGACACCATTTAATTTTCATGATTGTTCCAATCATTTGTGATTTTTATTTTTTTTATTTTTTTAAAGGTTTATTATTATTATTATTATTATTATTATTATTTACTCACAAACAGCAGTTTCTTCCCAAAATATAATAAAATATTTTTGAGCTTGACATAACTAGAGAAAATACTTTTCATTTTAGAAATTTATTGATCAAACTTTTCAAATGTCCTCATATATCAAGGTTTTCCAAGACCTCAGGAATCCTGGTTCTTGAAATGGCAGTTGTAGATGAAATCAAAAATATAAAGCCAGTTTACAATCTTGATTTTTGTTGTGGTTTTAGCTTATTTTAGTGCTTGTTTTGTCTTACTTTAAACCATTTTAAGTCATCTTGTGGCCCTCTTGGAAATTTGCTGAGGCCCCTAGTAGGTCCCAGGCCCCTGAATGAGAGCCAATGCCTAAATATTTAGTTTTTTAGCTCCACTTGCTGTCATCATTATTATTATTTTGTACACCAACAATGATAATACTCATTTTCATGAGTTTTTACTTTGTAAATTCACTATTCTGTTCCCCTGATATGCTCTGGCGCCCCCTATGGAGGCTCATCTCACAGTTTTTAAACCGTGACGTGAAGCATAAATGTGTAAGAAATAACTATGTGTCTTGTAGCTCAGTCTCAGCATTGAACCCCTTTGAGTAATTCCCTCTTCCATTCTGTCTCTCCCACTTTCTTTGCTTCTGTCTGTCTTTCTGCTAGTCTACAGGGGAATAAGTGTCAGCTGAGCTGTGAACCTGGCACCTATTATAATGGGCACCGACGAGCATGTGAAAAGTGCCACTCGACTTGTGCCACCTGTGCAGGTAAACACTTTACCTGTATTTATGGTACTTTATTTTCCATTTAGGTTTGCAGTAGGCTTTGATTATGATCTTTTGCTTAAAAGCCGTTTATAAAATATAACTATAGAATATAACAAGTAGTCGTTTTCTATATTCTTTTGGAGACAATACTGATTGATTCTTTTTTTTTTTTTTGGTAATGCATATATGCACCTTTTAGTTAGCAATTTGCATCCAAAAATGAAAAGAGGATATAATCATCCTGGGCACAAAAAAGATGCACAATATGATGTCATTTTGAAGTTCTAGACTTAGCAAGACTGTGAAGTGTCTTCTGAGACTATTACGTCAGCACTGTTCTCTCCAGTGTCCAGAAATGGCAGCTAATTACTAAGGCTTTGCAGAACAACCAGTGCTTTGCTTCTGAATATAGTTTATCCAGCACAATTACTGTTGCTAGCTCAGATTCTGCCCCAGATTTTAACAACAGATTTTAAATCTTTATTGTAACGACTCGCTCATAATTCTGAAAGAATCACTGGTCACAAAAAGCTTTTCTGGTTCAAGTCACTAGGGTGAATTAAAGTTATTCTGGGATGTGTAATAGTTTGGTAATTAAAGTAATAAACACCATTGTAAACGAACTTTTGAGTCGACTCTCAATCCAAGGAAGCACATTTTCACCATATAAGAAAAAAAGGTCATGCTTTGGTAAATTAAGTAAATTTTATATACTGTCATTGAGATAAAAAGTCTAAATTAAGATATTTTTGACAGTGTCATAATAGTTTATCACTAAATGGGGCAAATTAGTGTTGGAGCGCAATTAAATAAAACCACCGATGGGAGGGGAAAATTCTGCGTGTGATTTACTAACAATGTGCACATTAAAGAACACAGACGCATAATGACCATAATGACCAGCGCAAATTACCACCTGCTTTAAGTCATGCTTTTTTGGGGCATTAAATAATGGTGCAAATACCAGTAATTTGACAAGCGTAAACGTTAGTAAATTGCGTTGCCTGATTAATTTTAATACACTCCTCCCATAAATTTAGTGTCTGAAAGAGAAACTCCTACAAATGCATATTCAATAAGGTCAGGCGCAAAAATAACTGTCCACACCTTTTCAGCGCTAATTCGTCACTGCGCGTCTTGAGTAAATCCTGACAGTACTATTTTAACGCCAAAAGATGGTTTGCGCTGGCGCAAGCTGTTGGTAAAACTGGCCCTGTGTGTTATGATTTTGACTTATTTCATAATTATTTATGGGGTTTTTTTTGTCTATTTTGACTTCATCATAGTCTTTCATAGTTTTTGTCATACTTTTGACTTGTCAGTTTCAACTTTATCTCATAATTGACTTGGGTCATACTTTTGAGTTATGTCATAGTTTTTACGTTATAAGTTTGACATAATTTGTTAATTTCACCTTTATCACATAACTCACATAATGATTAATATGTCATAATTTTGACTTATGTCAGTTTTTGTCATAATTTTGACTTTTCAGTTATAACTTTATCATAATTATGACTTAAAATGTCAGTTTTGACTTATGCTAGAGTTTTTGTGTCATCATTTTGACTTTGTCTCATAATTTTAAATTAGTATCTCATACTGATTTATGTTTGTATATGGCAGAAATGGGCTTCCATGTAAATGTCAGTAGCTCAGGGATTTAATTCTTTTTAATATTAGCTCCCATCCATCATAATATGTGTCTTTTTAAAATTAGTTATTTGTGGTTTTGTAACCAATACACTCATATCAGTGGCTTCCAAGCATTCTCAGAGGAAACCCTTTCAGGAAGAATGTCTGTGTGTGTGTGTACATTCCAAAGTGTATTCCAAATTATTTGCGGCCTGGCTTTTTGGGAACATGATGGTATTCCCTGTGCTCAGGAACTGGCATGGAAGCGTGTAATGAGTGCGCTCCGGGCTATTACTTTGAGGAGTGGCGCTGCGTCTCCAGCTGCAGTGTGGGATATTACTTGGCAGAACAAACAACAGACAACGGAGATGTCCAGAAGTCCTGTCAAAAGTCAGTATTTCACTGCTAAACGTGACATCCGAGAAAGCGTTTACATTTTAAAGCGGTAACGATGCATCACGGCTGTGATTGTGCCTGCAGGTGTGATCCTACCTGCTACGCCTGCGCAGGACCGGGGGAGAGGAACTGCAGCACCTGCGTGAGCGGCTATAACCTGGAAAACGGCGTGTGTGTCGTCAGCACCATCTGCAAAGATGGTGAGTACTGTAGATTCATCCATGCTAGCTTTTGGTTAGCTCCTTAATTTTGTGTTTTCTTTCCTCCAGTTTCTGATCTGAATCTTTTAAAACAAAATATTTCGGTTTTGCATGGGGTTGAATCATGGTCTGTTTATTTTGTTTTTCTGATGTTGGAAAGATGTGTCCAGATTACATTTCATCCCAAAACAACAAGAAAATTCTATTTTGCAAATACCTTTTTTTCCCATAAGCAAGCACATTTAACCCCGAATTCTTATTCTGTGTTGCATATGAATGTTTTACTTGATTGGTTTACTTAAAGCCCAGCAAGGCTGCATTTATTTGATCAAAAATACAGTAACATTAATATTGTAAAACATAATTACAATTTAAAAGAACTGTTTACTATTTGAATACATTTTGAAATGTAAATTTATTCCTGAGATGCAACGCTCAATTTTCAGCAGCCATTATTCCAGTCTTCAGTGTCATATTATCCTTCAGAAATGCTGATTTGCTGCCTTAAGAAATATGTATTATTATCAATGTTGCAAACTATGGAAGCTCATTTAAATAATTTAATAATAATAATTCTGCATTTTGTTCTTGCAATTCAGAGTTTACATCTCAAAATTGTTTCTGACACATAATTTAAAACAGTAGGTAATTGTGAATATTTTTTTATGTGCAAATGTGAGTTTAATACTTAATACTTAGTTTATATCATGCAATTCTGAATTGGGTAAATTTTGGGTTTCTGAAAGTCAAAAAATAAATAGAATTGTGAGATTCGAAATTGATTCGAACTCGAAATTGGGAGAAAGTCTTGTGAGATGAAAGGTCACAATTACCTTTTTTTTTTATTCATTTATTTATTTTAATTTATTTTTAATTTATTTTTCATTTTTAATGTGGCGGTAACAAACTTAATAAATGGAACTGGGCTACCTAATATTTTTACGGTAATTGTGATGTTTTTTCAGCATACTTTAATGAATAGAACTTTCAAAAGCATTTATTTGAAATAGAAATTGGTAATAATATAAAAGTCTTTACTGTTGTGTTTGATCAATTTAATGCATCCTTGATAAATGTAAGTATTAATTTCTTTTAGGAGAAAAAAAAATCTTTAAAAAATGTATATATTTTAAAAAAGCAGTGCAAAGAGTACCACCATGGTGTACAAATTCTTTGCAATATAAAATAAATAAAACTATTGTGCAATAAACCCAGAAAATATTATGCAAAATATAATTTTTGAAAACTTTCCTTCTGATTTTGAGGTGAAATGTACCCAAATATTTCAGGCCAATTTATTCTCAAAGAATCCTTGTGAATTTGGGGAACCTCGAGTTCAATATGGACTACATTTTTACAGTGGAGCGCAATGTCTGCTTTTTCTAGCAAATGAAAACAAAGTTACTCTGTCAACCTGTGACACTGTAAAAATGATTTTTTGATCCCTTTCTAAATGTTTGTTCTCCTTTTCTTCCCGATGATCTTTCCTTCAAATCTTTTTATCCTGGATTCCAATCACACCTGGATATCCTCCTCCGTCGACCAATCAACTGGATTATAAAAAAATAAATAAACCCAACAAAACAACATTTGCCCGTCATCTCTCACGGTGCCCTGATCTGCATCATTTCCTGTCCGTTGCCCAATCGCGTGCTGTCTCTCTGCTACTCTCTCCTCTTCCTGCTCTCTGGAAAGCAAATGAAGAATCGTGGGCTGAGGGAAGTTTCTGTGTGCTAGTGAAAAAGAACAATCTGTGCCAGAGGAAGGTTCTGCAGCAGCTCTGCTGTAGAACATGTTCTCTAAAGGGCTGAAGGAACTTTTCCGGCCCCACTTGCCGCTCACGTTCCGCTAATTTATATTCCAGTCGGGAACCTCGAATATGGGACTACGTCGTGAGGTTTCCCGATGCCAGAACTACAACAAACCTACCTTTATCTCTGTGTGTCTGTATGTGTGTATGAATGCGAGTGTCTCGACACAAGCTGTCAGGGTGGTGCGACTGGGATCAGTAATAAACAGCAAATCATACATGTCAGTATTTTGTGACCAAAGCATGGATGCCAAATTTTTGTACCTTTTTCTTCGTTTTGGGTCCAAGAGAAGAATTTGGAGCGACATGCTTGAGCGTTGAAGCGGCGGTTCTTTATTATTCCACGGTTTCACGCATGATGACGACAACAATGATCAAAGCCAGTTTGTGCATATTCTGAATAAAGCACACTCAGAGAACCTCTACGAGTTTCAGCAAGACCTCTGTGAGCAAAGGGACACGCAAACCATAGCACAGGTTCATCCACTGACCTTCATGACTGCGGTCAAATCGATAGCTGACTCCGGAGGTACAAGGTACAATAAGTACTTTCTGAAGCGACGAGTATTGTACTAACACTAACGACCTGCCGTTTAGCCGAGCAAATAAGATGAATGCGTTACGTCAGGTGGTCTCACTGTTCAGAAATTCTTCACCTCAGGCTCATATCTCATACTTGTTTTTGTGTGCGTGCGTGCGTGTTTTTGTGTTTCAGCATCGTTGCATAAGTGGAAAAATAGGTTTTCGTAAAACCTAAACGTAAGTAAGTGATCCCTGAAGAATCATTGACTGGGTTGATGTACAGGTTTTAGTCGTGGTAGCTAAATGAGGTTTGAAATACGTTTAATTCATTTGATCTCATCAATCCATTGTATATTTTTAAAACAAATCCCTAAGCGTGCATTTTTATATCTCGCCATTTCAAAAAACAACTCCACAATATTAATCCTAAATGATTCATATAAAGAACTTTATTTATAGCGCAGTGTCCGTTTCAACCGCTTTCCTCAAACTCTATTTATATTTTATTGATTCATCACGGAAATGAAAAGTTAAACTGCTTGACTTTAAAATGGGCACCTAAAATAGTTCATCATTCCAGGTCTTTATGAAAGTAACAAGTCTGTGATTCACACATGTAACTGGTGCTATTGCCATAATGGAGTTATTAGAGAATGTTTTTGAATTCATATTTCCAACAGATATTTGTGAGTTCGAATCGAGTGTCTAGATTGGCCGTATTTACTGTATGTCCCTATTGCAGTATCTTGGGAAACAGAAAAATACTTGAGGGGAGTATACTACGTTTAATAAAGGTCAGAAACGAGGTGAAATGTTTAGTTATACTAATAGTACTACACAACACAAATTAGACTTCTACATTCATTAAGGACATGTTTGACCAATCCGCTTTTGCGCAATGTTAAGGGGATTTCTATGTCTTTTATTTATGAATGATGTGGTTTAAGATGACGTAGCCTTTTATTTATGAAAAAGATTTATAAATGGTCATAGTTCAAATGAGTTGTGTTCTGTGGATGGGATTGTCCAACCACTTCATGCTAATTGTGTATTCATGACACAAAAAAAAGTTGTAGTATGATTGTACGTTTTCTGCGAACTCAGTACATGCAACGTTACATAACTAATGTTACATAGGATTACGAGAATCAGTCTATGTTCAAATGTGTTACATTTATTCTGTTCTGGCAACGTTTTTTCTTAATGTATATATGTATTTTTATCACTATTAACCTTAAATATATTTTGCACCCACGTTCAATTGAAATAAGGGGAAAATGGATGATCAAGTTTTCTAAAATTATTTTGTATTTCTGTTTTTAGCCAACTGCCATGAACAGTTAGTCTAGATGAAGATGTGTTGTAGTCAGGGCCAAGAAAAATGTTTTATCAAGTAGAGAAGACTGGACGAAACAAATGGTTTACTGATCTTTTTATTAATGAACTTTAAAATAAAAATAAGACTCAGAGATTAAAAGAGACTACTTTTGTTTGCTCGTTTAGATTCTGGGCTACTTACTGAGAAGTCAGACTTGGTGGATAAATTGGGTGAAACAATTGCATAGCAGTGACCCGAGTCATATATAGAGTTCAGAAAGTCATAGAGCTCTTTTGACTTGGATCCGTATACAACCACCCTAGCAACCACATAGCAACATGCTAAATCACACTCAGAAAAGCACACAAAACTAGTGTTTTAGTGGCGAGTTTTACACTGACAAGCACCGCTCACATTTTCATCGTAAAAATGTTGTGTTCTCAAACCACTTGTTTACTTTGACTTCAAGAAATATTGTTCAGAGTTGAATTCTTGTGGTGAACTGGTGTGAGAATGATTCAACTTCTCCTTGTTTTCTTTATAAAAGGCCCTTTTTGTTTTGAAGAGAACAATTCGGCATTTGACCGAGAGAAATTCAACTCGAATGTGCAGTGGTCACAATGACTTTAAAAGAGACAATATATGCGCAGCCCCTTGTTCTGACCTGTGGCCGTTTCCTTTAGAACGAACATTTCTAAAATATTTGCGGCTCCCACACAACCATTGTTACTTTCCTGTGGTGAATAACGTGATAAATACAATAATTATTATACACTCATGCGGTTTTAATGTTACAAACCTTGTGAGAAATATCAAAGCGATTCTTCGGTGTTTTTGCAGTTTAATGCAAGCAGTTTGAGTGAGAAAACTCATTTAACTGACATTGGCTTTGGACCCATGTTTAGTCTAGTGATTGACAACTCAATTACGGTCATGAGCGGCTGCTTCAGGACTGTCAGAATTGAGTGAATAGTGTATCAGAGCGTAAGCCTGAGGTCATCAGAAGGGTCAGCCAGCTATAGATGTCCAGCTCACTCTAAAGGAAATCTCACAAATACATTGCTTAGCCTGGGGTTAAAGGTTAGCTCAATGTATTTAACTTTTCTCGCATTCCCATAACATCACTTTGGGATAGTTTTGATCCATTCTGACACCTAGTGAGTGAAAAATATGTTTTGGTTATACTAACAAAGGTGTCAATTTGACTGTGTATGTGCAAGAATTTTTTATTGTGGTCAGTTTTTTTGCAACTCGCAAAATCAAATTTTTTTTTATTTAGCTTTCAGTTCTTTTAAGTTTTCAGTTTCTAAGGCCTGCTGATTGTATGAGACAATCTTCATAAGCTTTCTTACTACTTTTGAGAGTGTTCTGATTTATGAATCCTGCATGTGCATGGCCTTTGAATTGTCTGCAATCATAAACGTCAGCTGGTCAATCCTTCAACCAGAAGCCTTTCCTATTAATGCTAAAGCTCTGAACAGGTAAGCACTTTGGTTTCCCTCTCTTTTTGTATGTATATATGTATGTATTTATTTGTTTGTTTGTTTTTTCTTTGTGTTGTTTGGTTGCTTTTTTGTATGTATTTTTTTTTACTTGTTTTTGTTCTCATTGTATGTATTTTATTTTTTGTTTGTTTTGTTTGTTTGTTTCCATGTATTTGTTTTTCATTAGCTTGTTTTATTTGCTTGTTGCTTTTTCTTCTTTGTATTTGTTTAATGTACAAGTTTTGATTGCTTGTTTCTTTTTTGCTTGTTTATATTTGTTTAATCTACTTGTTTTGTTTGCTTTATGTATGTTTAATTTGCTTTTCATTTTCTTGTTTGTTTGCATGCATTTGTTTTTGTTTGTTTCGTTGGCTCGTTTTATTTGTTTGTTTGCATGCATTTGTTTTTGTTTGTTTCGTTGGCTCGTTTTATTTGTTTGTTTGCATGTATTTGTTTTTGTTTCGTTAGCTTGTTTCATTTGCTTTGCATGTAATGTTTCATTTGTTTGCATGTATTTGTTTAATCTGCTCGTTTTATTTGTTTTATTTGCTTGTTTCGTTTGCTTGCTTGTTTGTATTTGTGTGGTTTGCTTGTTTTGTCAGCATGTTTGATTTTCTTGTTTTGTTTGGTTGTTTGTTTGCTTGTTTTGTTTGCTTTTTTTGTATTTAATCAGCTTGCTTGTTTTTTGTTTGTTTGTTTTTTTTGTTTTTTACTTGTTTGTTTTTTCCTACTTTTCTTAAATGTGCATTCGGGGAAATGGTAGTTATTTAATAAAAATGAACCAGCTATATAATAAACATGAACCACTGGATTATTTACCAACAAAGCATTTGTTCACAACTGCTAATACAATTTTAGTGTCTACCTACACTAGATGAAGTGGGATATTCTAGTTAAGGATCTTTATGTAGCTGATGTGTTATCTGTATTTTTTTTTTTTTTTTATCAGGGGAGTATTTAAGCAAACCTGATAAATGTGAACTGTGTTCCTCAACCTGCTCAAAGTGCACTGGACCTGAGAGTAAAGACTGCATCAGCTGTGTTTCCACCAGGTGAGGTGTGAACAAATCACCACAGAACCACAGTCAAATAAAGCCCCAGTGAGACAAGAGGTGCACTGTGTGGGGACAGATTTCAGCTTTTAATTCTTTGGCAGGCTCTTTGATAACGGGCAATGTGTGATCAGCTGTGATCCTGGGAAATACAAGAAGGAGAGACAGTGTCATCTTTGCCACCACACATGCCTTGAATGTACAGACGAGGGGCCTGACAAATGTACTCGCTGTAGCAAAGGTAAACTGAGTCATGACTGCCTCACAAAATAAAGGAAAATGCAAGCTCTTAACATTGTTCTTATTCTGTTTGTTTTCACACAGATCAGTTCGAAGTGGAGCGGTACCTCTTTGAAGGGGAATGTCGTGTAACCTGTCCAGAGGGCTATTCCCATTCCTCGAAGGGAACATGTGATCCCTGCCCTCCAAACTGCACTGTGTGTACTTCTACAGGTCACTGTCTCCACTGCACACCCTCCTACTACCCTAAAGACGGGATGTGTGTCAAACTGGAGTGTGGACTGGGTCAGTTGCATCATAACTGTTCTAGAATGTTCTCGATTGCTTACTTGGCCTTTTCCATGTTTCTTTTTTGTGATGTTAAGATTCTGGTTACTTTTTTTTGGAATGTCAGTGAGGTTTATTTGAAAATTCTTCTGAAAATCGAATTAGTGGTTGAGCTGTAGGCGCAGTGTTAAAAACACATTGCCACTGCCAAAACATTTTTGTGTTTGCTTTTTTGCCAGTATTTTTCACCATAATGTTCCCAATGGATGAATTTCACAAAACCTGTCAAGAAATGACACGCATCATATTTATGATATATGGTGTATGTGTTTATACATTATGATGATAGTAGATGTTTTGCTGCTTGTGTTGTTATTTGTATTGCTGTTCTATCAATGAAAATATGAGGGTGGTCATTTTTTTTAAATGTTTTTGAAAAAGGTATCTTCTGTTCACCAAGGCATCAAAAATGCCTCAAAATACATCAAAAGTACAGTAAAAAATAATATTGAAACATTGTAAAATATTATAGTTAAAAAAAAAAACTGTTTTCTAATTTATTCCTGTGATACAAAGCTGGATTTTCTGCATCATTACTCCAGTCTTCAGTGTCACATTTATTATAATTAGCAACATTGAAACCAGTTGTGCTGATTAATATTTAGTGGAAAGTTTTTGGTGAATAGAAAGTTTATAGGAAAAGCATTTTTTTTAAATGGTATTTTTCCTACTCATCAATTTAATGAGTCTTTGCTGAAGAAAAGTATTTAAAAAATAAAATCCTACTGACCCCATACTTTTGAGCAGTACTACAAAAATCACAGCAATTGTATACTGTGATTAAGTAAAAAAAAATGCAATTATGATTTAATGAATCTTTTAAGTCATGAATCTATTAAGTCGTCATTGAAAAGAATTACAGGAAGAAAAAACTTCAAAAGGGGGGTAATGCACTTAACTGTCATGAAACTAATGTGACACAAAATGCTAATGGATCTAAAAATACACGAAAATATACTTTTTATCTTTTTGATTTTTGCAGTGCTGTTTAACAAAGACACGTATTCACGAGATTCACCCCACTAGACAGAAGTTCTTCTCTCATTTTGTGTGCTGCGCTAGATCGCTTTAGCCCACGTATATCTGTAAATCTAACTCTATGGATGTTGTTTGGCTTCTCACGACACCCACTGCTGTTTATCTAATCTTCTTCACAAATTGTTATCACAGTCAAAGATGAGTGCTGAGCATGAGGGAAGAGCTTGTCTGCAGAAGTCAGACGGAAATAGCACCAGAAATGAGACAGTGGGGGAACAGAAATTCTTATCATTAGTGGCAGACATGTATGAACGGGTCCTGTGCTCTGGCCTCCAGGGCTCCCACACACTACTGTGTGCACACACACAGCCTCTGTCGGCATCAATTTAGACTCACGCACACATGCTAATACAGACATTATCTGATTTTTATGTACATCTGTATCATGCATTTTCCTTTTCCATGTTAGCAACACTAATTCTGCTGACTCGTGGTGTGATACTTGTTCTTGTATAGGTGAAGCAGCTGACTCTGAACATGAAGACTGTGTAACCTGTGAGGAGGGCTGTCAGCAATGCCTCACTGGTCAGTATATCATTATTTGGATCGATGTGTGCACATCAAGCATTGCTCATGAAGAAATGAAATGCATCATGTTTTCAGAAAAAAAACAAAAAAACATCCTTGGTATAAAGTCTTGAAAACATCCGATTTAATATTCTGTTTAACATTAGCAGAGGCTAAATTTTTAATTAAACCTGGAAATAAAGTTTTAGCATTTTAAAAATTATTTATATGCACTATTTTCCATTCTTATGTTATTAACCCTATAAACCCTAATCTATCAAATGTTGATACACAAATGTCTAGGGCCTCTAAATTATCAACATGATCAAAACTTGTTACTGAAAACCTGTGTATGTGTGTATATATATATATATATATATATAAGATCTCACTGATTTACATTAGCTATCAAAATTTCATCTTTTTGGTCACATGAATAACAGCTGCAGAAAATTTTGCATTTTTACTCAGTTTGGGCCTCTGAATAAAAATGAGGTGTTTTTCCTCAAGTGTGAGCTCGATTCTGGCTATATCCTACTATATTCTGACTATATCTTCAAAAGCCTGATGTACCAAATACAGTGGGGAAAAAACTTATTTGATCCCCATTTGATATATGATTTTGTATGTTTGCCCTCTGACAAAGAAATGATCATTCTCCAATTTTAATGGTAGGTTTATTTGAACAGTGAGAGACAGAATAACAACTAAAAAATCCAGAAAAACGCATTTAAAAAAAGTTAGAAATTGATTATCATTTTAATGAGTCAAATAAGTATTTGACCCTTCGCAAAACATGATTTAGTACTTGGTGGCAAAACCCTTGTTGGCAATCACAGAGGTCAGACGTTTCTTGTAGTTGGCCACCAGGTTTGCACACATCTCAGGAGGGATTTTGTCCCACTCCTCTTTGCAGATCCTATTCAAGTCATTAAGGTTTCGAGGCTGACGTTTGGCAACTCGAACCTTCAGCTCCCTCCACAGATTTTCTATGGGATTAAGGTCTGGAGACTGGCTAG
>JAFVLL020032242.1:0-23612 GCA_021397915.2 Tor tambroides | reverse complement strand
TCTTTCTGTTGCACTGTAGAGCTTCTGTCACTATAACAAATTCCTCGTATGTGCAAGCATACTTGGCCAATAAAGCTCATTCTCTCATTCTCATATTCATAATATATTGGTAATTTCATGACTTACTGGCAACGTAACCATGACGTCGTATGCACGTAATTCCATTACCATCCCATTACCAACTCACAACGTCGTCAGTACGTTCTTCTAAAGTAACAAAATAACCAAGAATGTCCCAGATACGTACTATATTCATAATATATTGGTAATTTCATGACTTACTGGCAACGTAACCTCGACATTGTATGATTGTAAATTCATTACCATCATTTACACGCTCTTTGCGCTCTGATTACCAGAATGCTATTTAAAAGGTGTAATTAAACTTCAGACACAAGATTGAAAGTTCCTTAACCCTTGTGCGATCTTCGGTCATTTCTGACCAGAGAATTTTACATTTTGAATTTTTAAAAATCGTAGCTTCACCAGAATGGTACGAAACTCTGTGACTTTTATGGCACTTGGTATGTGAACACAAAAAAAAAATTGAAGGCATGATTCGAAAAAGCTAAGTGGTCATAAAAAAAATAGTCACACTCTTGGTCTTCAGTCAAAAATGACCGACCATAGGAAATGAATGGGAAATGGGAAAAAAAATTAAAAATACAGAACATTTTTGTGTGTACAATCTACAAATCCCCAATGCAGAAAAAATTGCACAACAATGAAGGGGTGAAACTCTAAAACATCTACAGTGCAAAATCAACAAATCCACTCACACACACGTGCGCACACACACACACACACACACATATTCCTATACAGGCAACTAGTGGTTACACCATGAAATTACATGTTTTTTCTTTCTTTGCTCACACCAGGAGGTGCTAATCTGCATTCAAAAATTGTATTTTAAAGGCATAGTGTCTATTTTCATCTGAAATACTGCATAAATTGAAAAATAATGTAAAATATTTAGAAAAAAAACATTGTTGTATTATTTTCAGTAGGACAAATTGATCATAATTATTGCATAAATATTAATTAGTACCATAAAATTATCTCAAAATACAAAAGAAAAAATATTATTGAACAAAAATATATTAGATTGATTTTACTGAAGAAAAAAAAGGTTACATTTCAGGTGTCCGGTCACTTTTGACCGTGAAGACATGAGTGTGACTCCCAAATGAGGAGCGCACAAGGGTTAAAGATGAAATGTGTTTCTTTTCACCAAATCAGAATATGGATGATTGCTTTTAATGTATAGTGACGTGACATACAGCGCATGCACCTCCACAACTGACGTACCACGCACACATTATTGATAAGAAAGGAAAATTAATTTTTCTGAGTTGTGAAACTTGTATTTCGTAATGAGTTATGAAAGTGAAATAATGACACAGACTGGCTACACCATCTCATCTGCCGCAGATATTGCATCAGGACAGTGCGTTTGTCTGAGGCACTTTTTAATTCAAGTGTCTGACAGAAGAAGCTTTTCTGAGGTGAGTCTTACAATTTATAATAAATAAGTAGGTTGATAAAATGTATAAAACAAAGTTCCTGAACTCTAGAAAGATGCTAAAACCCTTTTCAATATCATTGTTTTTATAGTAGCCTACTGTTGTCTGTGAGTTACCATGGCAACCGGGAACATCAGCTGCTGGAGAGGAGAGGACACGTCTGACATTTCTCTCTGTTTTTCGTCAGTTATACCAAAAAAAGTTGGTATAAAACTGCCTCAGATTGGTTAAGTAACATTATCCACAGTCTACTTTAAGTACTTTTGTTAATATTTATACCTCTGTGATTATGGTATCTTTCCTTAATTATCTGAAATGTCTGCTAGCAAATGTTACGCTAGCATAGCATATCTGTTTATAATGATGCTGAGCACGGAACGTCCTGAATGCTTTCATTCATATTTTGCTGTATATCCTATGTTTTTATTAATAATTTGGGTGTATTTTACTGTTCATATTTGTGCGTTTTTCAAAATAAATAAACTGAATTTAGAGTCTGTATTCATCATTCACAGCTGTTGAAACAGCCTTTAAATTAGTTTGGGCATATGAGGACATAAATTAGGATAAACTACTGCATGTCCGCCCATAGAAAATAAATAATTATAAAAAATTACCAACTGATTACCAGCACACAACCATTGATCCGCGACGTTGCCACGACGTCGCAGTTACGAACTGGCAACGTCACAAAGTTACGTACACGCACCTTTCACTTTTCCGGTGCTACGTCGCCACGACGAAACTATGGTCACCAGATTACGTTGCTCTTATATAATTTTGTTAGCTGGGAATCTACTAATACATATCTATGCTGGTACCTGCATGAATGGTCATGTGACATGCGTTTTAGGTTGTGTAGTGTAAATAGAGATTGTTTCTGAAATGCAGGGGAAACCCCAAGGTAAACGGGGATAGTTTTCATTCTAAAATGCTGTTTTAAAATGAAAAACCATTAGTGTAAACGGGGCCTTAGTCTTTTACTTTAGATATGCTTTCATTTCTGCCGTTTGGAATGCAGTACGTATTAGATGCACGGAACTCACATACTGACAGACTTTCACATGCGCTTTGTGTTTGTTTGTCCTGAAGCTCGCGGCTGCGGTTAAATGCACTTGCATCTACTTTTATGATACGAAATTGATGTAAACACAGTCAGTTATGTGTTTAGAACAGGACAAAACATCTGATATGTCAAAATAGATTTATGCATTAGTGTGAATGCAGTCTATTAAAGCTGCCAGTGTGATCTCATCAGTAATAATCAAATGGTAATAATGCTGAGGGAAAAAGAAAAACCCATAACTATGATTATCTGTAAACTTTTGATACCTGAAGCACTCCCAGATATTGAAAGTGCTTTTTGTTTATCACTTGTAATTGTCTTTTCCCCCTTTATTACTTTATATTTGCTTGTATGTTTTGAAGCTATATTTGCTTTTAATTCTTAACAATAATTAATTTGTGACTGTACTTTAAAATTTAACTTTCAAATAAGTGAAGTTGTCAAAGCTAGCTTCTACCAATTAAGAATGATTAGTAAGATCAAGCCTTTCTTACTACGTATAGATTTGGAGAAACTTGTTCATGTTTTTGTTTTTTCTCGATTAGATTATTGCAACTCACTTTATTACGGTACTCAAAGAAAACTTTTAGACAGATTACAAATGGTTCAGAATTCAGCCGCAAGACTACTGACAGGTACTCGGAAGTATGACCACATTACCCCTGTTTTGAGATCACTGCACTGGTTACCAGTACCTTATAGAATAAATTTTAAGATTTTAATCTTTGTCTTCAAATCCCTGCATGGTATAGCCCCTCCATACATTGCTGATCTTATTCATGTTCAAGAGTCAAATAGATCACTACAATCTAATGGACAAAATCTCCTTCAGGTTCCTCGATCAAAATTAAAGCTCAGAGGTGACCGCGCATTTGCGGTAGCTGCTCCAAGGCTTTGGAACAGTTTGCCAGTGTCTTTGCGACAATTATCATCTTTGAATGTATTTAAGAAGCAGTTAAAAACACATTTTTTTTCACTAGCCTTTGACCAGGGATGAGTGCTGAGGTATTGTCACTGTAGGTACCCTTTTGGGTTTGTTTTGTATGTTGTATGTTGTGTAGTGATGTTTTTTTTCATGGTTATTTATTATTTGTTGTTATTTTCTTCTATTGACCTTATTGTACAGCACTGTGGTCAACCTAATTGTTTTATTAGGTGCTTTATAAATAAAGTTGGAGTTGGAGTTAATTAATTATATATTAATATATCAATTAATTAATTAACATAATTATTTTAAAAAATAGCCTGCTTATATATAATTTAATAAAAATGCACAAAAGAAATTTTATATAATCGTAAGGCATTGTGATGCATCGTGATATCGAATTGAATCGAATTGTTGACATGATAATCGTAATCAAATTGAATCGTGAAACCAGTGCCAATTCACACCCCTAGAATTTATTCAGAAAATACATTTCCATATCCCATTATTCGCATTAACCCCTTTTGCACAAATAAAAAAAACACCTCAAGTGAACGTGAAAAACTTGTTTCTTTTTTTTTTTTTTTTTTTTTTTTGGCGAATTAAGTTTTTGTTTTAATTTGTCATTTCCATCACATGTTTCTGATGCCATACTTCAAAATGTGCAAAAAACAGGGTGATGGAAACATAGCTATTGAGTTATAAGGTCTGTTCGACTTGACCGATCAGGGTTTGACATCAAAGTATAGCAAGAGCTAAAGAAAGAAGAAGGCTCTGCATGCTTTCGAATCACTCTCACGCTACTTTGATGTCAAACACCGATCGCTCCGTGCAGCGCCGCTTCAAGTCGAACACACACATAAATTCAACTGGCTAATGACAGCTGACATGTCATAGATGTTTGAGTCAAAATGTTAGATTTTATAAAAAGTGAAATATAAATATAATCAGTCAACTTTCAGTTTATTGTACTTACGTTAACTAATATATAAAATAATATCTAAAATATAAAATCCTTTGAAAATATCATGACTGTTTATCTTGAAAATGGTTACTGTCACATACATACATTGCTGAAAGAATACACTGTAACTGTGTGGCATTTTGCATTTCTACACAACATGGCGAAATGTCACCTGCCACCAATGCGGAAATCTCAAGTGGCATGGGTAGAATAAAGGAAACTGGAAAAAGTCCCGACTGGACACTTTCACTGTTTGTTGTCAAGAACATTTATGCATTTGGCAGAAGCTTTTATCCAAAGCAGCTCACATTGTATTCAAGCAACAGACCTTCATCTTTTCAGTTCCTGCATTCCCAGTCGGCGCTGCCAGTTCCATTCTCTACTGTGTGAGCGACAGGAATCAGCTCAGCTAACATTGTCATCTGAAACTCATATACACAAAAACATCCAAACACCTTCTAATAAAAACCTTTGACCTCACAATGCTAATGTATGCTGGCATTATGAGTGATTAGCATGTGTCAGGAAAGGTTCACGTTTTTGTTGTGCGGGATATCAGCACACTGTTTTGAAGTGCTGTCAGAGAGACACTCTATATCTGACCTTTACACAGCTGCAGTGCTCTTTCAGAGAGTGCAAGAGACCAAAGGCCCTGCAGTAAATGAATGAAATGTTTTGTCCCCAAATTTTCCACCATCAAAGCTTATAGCACTTGACGGGACTCTGTAAAGCTCTGTATTGCGATTTGCTAACCAATCTCTCACCCCGCATTCAGACCATTCTCTCCACTGTCATGAGCAATATCTGGGCCTGAAATGACTGACCTTTCAGTTTATTGACCATTAGGATGATGGGCCAAAAAAATGTTATTGTCAGATTCTTCTTACCGCTGTAGATAAAAGTGCCATCAGACAAGATAAAGAGAGAGAGACAGAAAGAAAGTGCATGTCTGTCTGTTATACTGTTCACACAGTTTTTGATCTTTTCAGTTCACATTAGAAAATAAGTAAAATAAAAAAAACAAAACAAAGATTATTAATTTTGAGCAGATAATAAAGATAAAAACACATGATCAGTCAGCTGTATTCAGTGCCGTGGTCTGAGAGGTCAGTCGTAACATTCACTATTAAAGCTATTATCAGTTAAAATACATTTGCATCTTATTGTACACAGAGTAGATCTGGGCTTTGTGTATGACTTGTACTCTTACATTTAGGCCCTACTAATATCTAGGTGTAGACGTAAGCACTGTTATGCAGTTGATAGACACTTTTATCCAAAGATGCATAACATGACAGTGATACAGAGTTCCCACACATCATGGATAAACCTGGAAAACTGATGGCTAATTTTCGTGTATAAGAAAACAATCAATGTCACTATGTCCAGGAACCCTTTTTGACTAGTTTGGACATGTGAGAGAAGTACAGTATTTGGTGTTCGCAGCAGTTCGCTTACATTAACCTGCTTACTTAGGTGTGTTTGAATTCATGTTGTATGTCACGATTGGTCAGACTCACCAATGACAACAGTTCTGTTTATTCTGACATCTTCAGTTTCTCTATTGCTCACAAATTCTGTTTACATGTAATCTTAATGCTACTTTTGTCATATTTACATGTTTATCCAATTTTTAAAAAAGACCTCACATTATTAGTATTTAAATAATATAAGCTTTCGTTGAACTTCATTCTTATAAATACAGGCACTGCATAAAGGGGTCATGAACTGAGAAATCAAAATTACCTTGATCATTTGACATATAAGAGGTCATTGTACTATAAAAATGTCCTGTAAGTTTCAGAACTCAAAACATTCTCTTTAGTCTAAAAACAGCTTATATTGAAGCCAGTCTGCCAAAACGTAGTAGTGTGGCTAAACACTGCCTCCGCTGTAGAAAATCAACATAGCTGCCTGTTTAGCCCTGCCCACTGATTCTACAGTCTTTGCAATGCCTTCCTTCTGATCCCAACATTGGGAATGAGTGGAAGAACTTTATTCTTAATGAAGTTCCAGACCGCGTCAGTAAGAACTTGGTCCTTTGTTCACTTCATTTCACCATATGTAAATGTATGAAACATCTGTTTGTTTGTTTTTTGACAAATATTGCATCTAATCCATTTCAAGTGTGATACAGAAAGCTAAGAAAGTGCAGAATTTACAGCTCTGTTTTTAACTCCTTCCTCGACTGCAAGTGGCAATCATGTTCATCGGTAATGCCACAGTGGGAGTCAAACCAAATTACTGTTTTACTGTATTTCTCAAGTAAATAAATGCAGCCTTAATTGGTGAGGGTTTTTTTTTTCAAGAACATTTAAAAATCCTAATTATTCTAAACTTTTAACCAGTACTGTAATTATATATTTTCTTGGGACTTCAGACAGACCTCTTAAGAAAGAAGACCAGTACGGCTCAGTACTTGTTTGTGCATTAAATTACCCTTATTTTTGTGTATTTGTACATTTCTCCAGTGCATGGATTTGTGAATATGGATTTGTGGATCTGTTGTGTGCATGTGTTGGAGGTTATGACATTGTTTTCACTCGATACTCGTCTAACTGTCATCGACGACTCAGTCACCAGCTCATTCACTTGATCTGTTTAAAGCGATGTTTAAATAATTGAAAAATGTGTGTACATAGTGTACAAAGTTCTCTAAGTTACACAAATGCGCCAATAGATGGCAGTATGGAACTGAAAATAACTGATGGGGTGTGGTCTATAACCACTTTAATTTGTCAGGGTCATACTGGCTCAGATTAAGTGCATTTGAGAGGAGTGAAGTTTGTTCTTTGTGATCGTTATAATTTGTGCCTGTTGTGTGCGTTATTGACAAGTAAGTAATTTATACTGTATGTGTTAATGCTTGAATCATTATGATTATTTAGCTTCAAAGTGTTATCGTGACGTTCCTAATACTATGTGAATGACTCAGCAGCTTCACTTTCGCAATAGCGTTTATAGTGATATCTTGTAAATTAATCGAAGGTAATGGTGATGTAATTTCTAGTATGTCGTTTACATCTAGGCTACTTTATTTCTGCAATTCTACGGTACTTGATTTGTGAGTCAATAAGTGGGAATCGTGGTGTTTATATAAGACACAAATTAATGACGCCATTTTGAACAGCGCAGTTTTATTGTAACTGCGTCATCGTTTCCACAGCTGAGTTACACCATGTATATTGATCAGAAATGCCACATATATGTAAATGTAACCGAATGAATGAGATGAGTGGTGGTAATTGACATTGGTAAGCACCTATCAGCGAGGAGTTCCTCCTATTTAAGAGCTGTTGGCTATAGCCTGTGATGCGTCATGTCCGGCTCCTCCCCTTTCTGGTGTTGACAGTAGCTGCAGGTATGTGCCGTTAGCATGTAGCAGTTTTGCTTCTAGTTGCTGTGCGTGTGGCATTAATGATTCATTGTTGCATTCTAGCTTGTCTTTTCCCCTCCTTGTTTCCTTCGGCTTGTTTCATTCAGTGGATTCTGAGACTGCTCACCTTTCAGGTATGTGCAAATTGTTCTGTGGAAAGCAGATCGTTTAGCTTCGTTTGGGGATTGGCTGATGTTGAGTTATGTGCAGTATCCCAGTTAAACGGCGGGTTATATGAATGCTGTGTACCCGCGCCTGTGAAGGGATAATAGAGCACATTGTCCTTTTCCGGTAAGTGTCGTCGTGTATGTAGTTATGAGCTGAAATTTTTAGCAGGTAATGCATAAGTCTTAGTAATTGTTTTGTTTGTATTTGGCTCAGGATTCTCCCTCTCGTTTGTGGCGATCGTTTTCCCGGTTGTCGCTATAGTACAGCCTTGTCGCTTCTCTGCGGCCACACTGCGAGAATGCCGTTATCTTTCAACTAATAGAAGGGATTGTTGTTGTCTGGTTTCATTGATGTATAGTTTGCTTTTATTTTGGGGTTGACGCTCACTGATTTTTGGAAGAGGAGCACGAAACTACGTGTTTGCTCCGTGTGAGCCTGTCTCCCCTGTTGTTCGAATTGAGTTAATTTTGTTTTTCTTTTTTTTTATTATTTTGAATATTTGTATATTGTGTGTTTTTGATTTGTGATTTACTTATTCATTATTATTATTATTATTATTATTATTATTTATTATTATTGTTTGTTTCATGATTATACTGTGACACCATCAAACTGTGGTTTATTGTAATTTGTTTTGAAGTTTATTTTTGATTTTCTTTCAGGCGCTGGGGTCCCACGGGTGAAGGATCTCTTGTGGTGGTGGTGCTCATCCAATGTTTGCCGTGTGACACTTTTGAAGTGTTTTGGTGGTGTGATCTGAGTGCACGGTGGTGCGTGTGTGAAAGTGTGCTTTTGGATAACTAGCTTGGTGATCACTCCTCCTGTGGTGAACCTCAGCCCTGTAAGTTTGTGTAGTTTTGTGTTTGTGTGAGTTGTGCAAATATTAGTCAAGTAAAGTGTTGTGTATGTGTTTTTGTTTATTTGAAACCGTTGTCAGCCATGCACCTTTAACCAGCCGTCAGACGCTGCCTTGTACAATGGATGCTATTTTAATGTGATTTGGTTCTTCTTTCTTTAACTTTAATTTTGTATTAATAAAATTTTGTACTTTTTATACGATACCCACGTTTCTGCCTACCTTTTTAAGAGAGTCGAACCTGTGTGACCTAATAACAATCTTTTTAGGTGTTATTTATATTTCCCTGGGTGAAATTCCCAAGGGTGGCGTAGTCGAAATTCCTGGTGTCTGAAACCTGTACCGCTCCGCCACATAAAGATGTACATAATTTAATTCAGCGACGTTAAATAGTGTTGTAACTTTGTGTTTTCTGCATTCTTTATAGGAAACCACACACACCCCCACACAAATGCATAAATACCTGTCAAATTTGTACTTCTATCAACCGGATTAAAGTTTATTTTTTGGAAGTCTGGACTATTGCACCTCTTTTTAACGGAAGAGCATGGCTAGAAGGTGGAAGCCAGTGTAACGCACGCAGTATCAGTCACACATGGTGTTTAAGTGTATTCATTACAAATTATAATTAGCATTAATTATTAAATCATTTCAATTATCTCATGTTCAAATAGTTGAGTAAAACATTTAAATTGTTGAATAGTTTTGACCTTCTTTACTATGGTATTAAAATTGGTAAAGAGAGCATTTGTCAATGTATAATTAAGAGCTCATATTAAAAAAAAAAAAAAAAAAAGCTGATTTTATAGTCATAAACATAAACCGCATGTCTTTTTAAAGACTCTGGAGAGAGGAGTAGTTTAGGGTGTGGCCCCTGTTTTTTATTCCCACTATCTGAAAATATCCTGGAGAATCGTCAATCAAAACCACTAGGCCTTTTTCAAGATGATGTCTTAGGCTGGGAAGGTGGTTGTGTGATGCCATTTAAAGCTGTTTTGAGTATCTATTTCCACTGTAAACAAATGACAGAACTTTTCAGATGATGTTTACATCTATTCAGCCCCATCTGTGACCACACATTCCCAGTGGAAAAAGGATCAATGACTCGCTGGACCTTCATGTAATGAGGGATGGTGTGTTTGTGTTCATCTGGAGACCACAAGGGGTCGCTGTGTATTTCCTGTGTTCTTGTTTCCTGTTGACCAGTGCCTTGTTTGGTGAGTGTAAATGCACTTGATTGTAGTCATTTAGTTTTCTGCTTTGGTGATTGTTGTGCTTTGAGTTTTGTCATGCGATTGTTATTTGCTTCAAGGTTGATGTGAATTCACAAGCGTACAAGCTTTGAGTCCCTGTTCATTCACACAGCAGTATCGCTATCATTCATCTGCTTGGATTTTTCTTTTGCACTTGCTGTAGAATAGCACAGAACACAAATAAATGCTATGAATTCAGACAACATGAAATAAAATGTATGTAATGAGTTCACGTGACAGCAATAATGTGAAATGTTTAGCGTTGCATACTGTTCCACACACTATTTATTAAAGGAACCAGCAGCATTCGGTTCATGCAGTAAACCTGTTTTCAGCTTGAAACTGCCATTTTGTCTCTGTGGCTGCTTCCTGTTGCTATGGTTACTTCTGCAGTGAAATGAGAATCCTCCATTAGATGTTTCAGATAATCACCTATCACCTGCTCTTGCTCGCTCGCTCACTCACTCACTCGCTCTCCTTTGGTGCGCAGATAAAAAAAGCCCTATTAATTTGCTGTGAATAAAAGCAGTCTCCAGATTGCTTTTCCCACACCCAGGGGTTGAGCTGAGTTTCTCATCCCTGAATTCTGTGCTTAGTTCGCATGTGGTTGTAACATTGACCTCATCCCTCAATGATTACAACAAACATGCACACATTCAAACATGTCAATAACTGCAGAAAGAGGTAATGCTTCAGTACCTTTATTAGCATATTTTGAGAAGGAAAAAAACCCACTAGTTCTGTACAAACAAGGAAGGAGAGTGGGCTTCATTCATCTGAATAGATGGCTTAGGGCACACACACACACACACACACTCTTTTTCTCTCTCTCTCTCTCTCTCTCTCTCTCACACACACACCATTAATGAGGGTTTATGGCGGTTGACCTTTCCATTGCAATCGCTCTTGACCCAGCTGTTGATCAGTCTTCTGCCCTTCTGCCCCTCTTGGTTGCCCTTTATGGGTTAATGGTGCGTTCCAGACAAATCAGAACTTAGAAATGTCCACCTACCAATTGGTAAATAATGGATGGTGCTGTAAGAAAGACGTAATTTTGATCATTCTGACCTCATCAAGAAGAGTTATTTAATGTCATTTCCATGATAGCCAAAAATGCCAAACAATTAATTATATATATATATATATATATATATATATATATATATATATATTAGTGCTGTCAAAATTAGAGCGTTAACGCAGGCGATTATTTTTTTCAGTTTAACCCGTTAAAATTATTTAACGCCGTTAACGCAGGGGCAGGGCCTAGGGTTGGCCACCCCATTCATAACTGCTAATTCTGTCTCTTTTTCTTGACAAGAAGTGCATTTAGTCAGTCGCAGAACGTCTTTACGAGCAGATCAAACAGGAGACGTTTCAGACGCGCTTCAACTTCACTTCAGCGTCAGGCGCGAGACAAACGAGTGTAGAAACTGTACTGTGCTCGCAGCGCGTGCTCTTCAATACACGCAATGGTGCCGGCGCGCGCCGCACATAGCTTGTATCATTTCATATCAAATCGCGAAAGAAATTACGAGCATGAAGTGTCGTGATCAGTTAAGTCATGAAGTTACCAAAAAGGCGATTAGAAAGCTGCCATAAAACTGTGCATGCATGTAATATGTTATATATGAGTTACATTAAGAAGATGTCTCTGAAATGGTTTTCAAAACTGTCCTGGAGCATCCTAGCATTGTCTCCCTCATATAACACACCCGATTCAACTCATTAGTAGAGATTGAAATGGGTCCGACCTGAAGTGGGTCAGAAAAGGTAAAGAGAGTTGAGAGAAAATATGATGCGTGTCAGATCCGCATCAAATTCAGCTGTGGCAGCTCTTAAAGAAACAGCAGCCAAAATAACCTAATAACCAGCTGCTGTGATGTCTGTTCATTAAGAACAAAAGAAAAAAGAGGAAATCAATAACTTTTATAGTTTTAAGGATTCATCTCTTTTAGAATTTAGTGTTTGATAACTTTATTCAATTTCTGTATATTTCTGCTGAGTGGTACAGGTAGATAAATATGACATTTATTATAATTGGTTTATGTGAAGATTGTTTTAAGTTCACTTAAATTAGAAGTTATTTTTAAAGTCTAATAAATGTTAAAATCAATATATCTTAGTTATAATGTAAACCTGAATGGCTATAGTCAATGGTTAAATAGGGGGAAACATTTTTATACGGAAATCATTATTACTTGGTATCAGTGATACTGGCCTTCAGTCATAAAAATAAAGATGCCATTAAACAAATATTAAAAATATACTGTCTTTATGTTGTTTGTACATTAATTTGAAGATTGAATGTGGAATTATTGCAATATAAAAGTATGTTTAAAAACTTTAAATCGCGATTAATTTCAGAAAAACGTGCGATTAATTGGTTATTTTTTTTAATCGATGGACAGCACTAATATATATATATATATATATATATATACATACACACACTGTATACACACACAGTATCTCAAAAGTGAGTACACCCCTCACATTTCAACAACCATTTTAGTATATCTTCTCAAGGGACAATACTATAGAAATGAAACTTGGATATATTTTAGAGTAGTCAATGTGCAACTTGTATAGCAGTGAAGATGTACTGTCCTCTGAAAATAACTCAACATACAGCCATTACTGTCAAAAAAGCTGGCAACAAAACTGAGTACACCCTAAGTGATAACAGCTATACTTCGTTTAACCATGCAAAGCCACATGTCCTATTCATCATGTTCATGTTTTTGTCTGCTTGACAGGACCATACATATTTGTGTATCTTGTATTAGAGCAGTTAAAATTTGGTTCTTTGAGTACAATTCTCTCATACTGACCACTGGATGTTCAACATGGCACCTCATGGCAAAGAACTCTCTGAGGATTTGAGAATTAGAATTGTTGCTCTCCACAAAGATGGCCGAGGCTATAAGAAGTTCGGTAACAGCCTGGAACTGAGTTACAGTACAGTGGCCAGGGTCATACAGAGGTTTTCCAAGACAGGTTTCACTCGGAACAGGCCTCGCAAGGGTCGATCAAAGAAGTTGAGTCCTTGTGCTGTACATCAGGTGCAGAAGCTGGCTTCAAAAAACAGACGCATGAGTGCTGCCAGCATTACTTTGGAGGTTGCAGAAGTGGAAGGTCAGCTTGTCAGTGCTCAGACCATACGCCACACACCGCATGGCCGTTGTCCCAGAAGGAAGCCTCTTCTGAAGCTGGTTCACAAAAAAGCCTGCAAACAGTTTGCTGAAGACAACCTGTCCAAGAGCATGAATTACTGGAACCATGTCCTGTGGTCTGATGAGACTCGGATAAACTTGTTTGGCTCAGATGGTCTCAGCATGTGTGGTGAGGTCCTGGTGAGGAGTACCAAGAAAACTGTGTCTTGCCTTCAGTCAAGCATGGTGGTGGTAGCATCATGGTCTGGGGCTGCATGAGTGCTGCTGGTACTGGGGAGCTGCAGTTCATTGAGGGAAACATGGATTCCAAAACGTACTGTGACATCCTGAAGCAGAACATGATGCCCTCCCTTCAGAAACTGGGCCAAACGGCAGGTTTCCAACATAATAACGACCCCAAACACACAGCCAAGATGTGATGATGAAGCTGAAGGTGATGGAGTGGCCAAGTCTTTCTCCAGACCTGAATCCTTTTGAGCACCTGTGGGACATCCTGAAGCGGAAGGTGGAGAAGCACCATGTGTCTAACATCCAGCAGCTCTGTGATGTCATTATGGAGGAGTGGAAGAGGATGCCATCAACAAATTGTGCAGCTCTAGTGAACTCCATGTCCAGGAGGATTAAGGCAGTGCTAGATAACAATGGTGCCCCTACAAAATGTTGACACCTTGGACACAGTTTTGACATGTTCACTTAGGGTGTACTTATTTTTGTTGCCGGTTATTTGGACAACAATGGCTATATGTTGAGTTATTTTTAGGACAGTAAATTTGTACTTCTATACAAGCTGCACATTGACTACTCTAATATATATCCCAGTTTCATTTGTGCAGTATTGTCCCTTGGGAAGATATACTAAAATTGTTGCTGAAATGTGAGGCGTGTACTCACTTTTGTGAGATACTGTGTGTGTATATATATATATATATATATATATATATACACACACACACACACACACACACACACACACACAGTGCCTTGCAGAAGTATTCAAGCCTCTTAATTTTTTTCACGTTTTGCTATGTTGCTGCCTTGTTAAACTGCATTAAATTACTTTTTTTTCCACATCAATCTACACTCCATACACCATAAAGCAAAGCAAAAGCAGAACTGTTGCAACTTTGTAAATTTATTAAAAAGAAGAAAAAACTAAAAAAAAACTGAAATAAGTACATTGCATAAGTATTCAAACCCTTAACTCAGTACTTAGCTGAATCACCTTTACAGCCTCAAGTATTTTTGGGTATGATGCGACAAGCTTTGCACATCAGCATTTGGCAATTATCTGCCATTCTTCACCTCACCTGTTCACCTCTCAAGCTCTGTCGGGTTGAGTGGGGGCAGATGCACATTTTCAAGTTTCTCCAGAAATATTTGATTGGGTTCAAGGCCAGGCTGTGGCTGGACCACTCAAGGACATTCACAGAGTTGTCTATAAGCCACTCTTGCTGTGTGCTTAGGGTCATTGTCCTGTTGGAAGGTGAGCCTTCTGCCCAGTCTGAGGTTCTGAATGCTCTGGACTGGGTTTTCATTAAGGCTATCTCTATATTTTGGTGCATTGAGCATTTCTTCTACTCTGATGAGTCCCTCAGACCCTGTCGCTGAAGAACAGTCCCACAGCATGAGGCTGCTACCAGCACACTTTACGTTTGGGATGGTACTCTGCAGGTGATGAGCAGTGTCTGGTTCCCTTCAAACATTATGCTTGAAATTGAGGTTCATCAGACCAGAGAATCTTTTTTCTCAGAGTCTGAGGTTCCTTTAGGTGCTTTTTCTGCAAATTCCAACTGTGTTTTCATGTGTCTTCACTGAGGAGAATATTGAGTCTGGCCACACCAGCATGAATCCCAGATTGGTGGAGTGTTGCAGCGATGTTTGTCTTCTGTAAGTTTCTCCTATCTCCACACATGATCATGGAGCTCAACTAGAGTGACCATCAGTTTCTTGGTCACCACTCTAACCAAAGCCATTCTCCATCAATTGTTCAGTTTGGCCAGGAGGTCAGCTCTAGGAAGAGTCCTCCAAACGTCTTCCATTATGGATAATGAAGGCTACATGCTTCTGTGAACCTTCAATGCAGCAGATTTTTTTCTGAACTCTTCCCCAGATGTGTGGTTTAATGCAATCCTGTCTCTGAGCTCTAGTTTTTTGACCTCAGGGCCTAACATGCATTTTCAGCTGTTAGACCATTTATTAAGACGTGTGCCTTTCCAAATCATACCCATTCGATTGAATTTCCCACAAGTTAACTTTACTCAAAGTATAGTAACATTTACAAGCAAAATGAATGCTCTTGAGTTAAATTTCAACTGTCCCAGATAAGGGTATGAATACTTATGCAATGGAATCATTTAAGTTTTTTATCTTCAATAAATTTGCAAAGATGTTAAAAACGTGTTATTTGCTTTGTCATTATGGTGCATATAGTGTAGATAGTAGATTGATATGGAAAAAAGTCATTTAAAGCAGTTCAACATAAGGCTACAACATAAAAAAGTGAGAAAAAAAATGAAAAAGGTTTGAATACTTTCGCAAGGCACTGTATATACAGTGCTGCTTGAAAGTTTGTGAATCCCTTCCAGAATCTGTGAAAATGCGAGTAATTTTAACAAAATAAGAGAGATCATACAAAATGCATGTTATTTTTTTATTTAGTATTGTCCTGAGTAAGATATTTTGCATAAAAGATGTTTACATATAGTCCACAAGACAAAAAATAGCTGAAATTATTAAAATAACCCCCTGCAAAAGTTTGTGACTCCTTGGTTCTTAATGCTGTGTGTGGTTACCTGGATGATCTACGACTTTTTTTTTTTTCTTTGTTTGTTTTGTGATGGTTGTTCATGAGTCCCTTGTTTGTTCTGAACAGTTAAACTGAGCACTACTCTTCAGAAAAATCCTCCATGTCCTGCAGATTCTTCAGTTTTTTTGCATATTTGAACCCTTTCCAGCAGTGACCTTATGATTTTGAGATCCATCTTTTCACACTGGGGACAATTGAGGGACTCAAACACAACTATTAAAAAAGGTTCAAACATTCACTGATGCTCCAGAAGAAAACACGATGCATAAAAACTTTTGAAGAGGATGAAGATGTCCAAATTTTTCTTATTTTGTAGAAATATAAAAAAAAATTTTCCATTTAGTACTGCCCTTCAGAAGCAACAGAAGATACATGCATGTTTCCCGGAAGAAAAAATTAAGTACAATTTACCTTGATCTTCAAATTCAAAAAGTGTGCGTGTGTGTGCGCATGATGGCGGCAGGTTGCAGACCACTCGCTGGTGCAGGTGAACGCCAAAATGTTGTTTGGTAAAACTAAACAACCACACCCGTTGTAATTGCCATCGTTAATGCAATAAGTGCAGATAAGATGCTTCGGCAACTATTGTGGACTATGTGCTTGATTGCAATAATCAAGCTTGCATACAAACAAGCATTACTCACCGGGAGAATTTACCAACAGCCGCTGTTACCTCATGATTTCTCTCATGGATTCCATCTACCGGGAGAAGAGTTTACGGTTTTCCGGCAGTATGTTTGCCTGCTGTCTGAGGATCAATGGATGGCTTTTCAGTCTCATGAAAAAATCTGTGTGTTTGTTTGTGTGCCTTTGTGTGTGTCTGTGTGAGTGACTGACTGACTGTGTGTGTGTGTGTGTGTGTGTGTGTGTGTGTGTGTTTGTTTGTTTGTGTGTACTTGTTTTTTCTATCCTGGTGGGGACTTAAACCTGAATACACACAGCCTCATGGGGACTTGTGTCACGGTGGGGACCTAAATTGAGGTCCCCACGGGTAAACAAGCTTATAAATCACACAGAATGAAGTTTTTGAAAATGTAAAAATGCAGAAAATTTTCCTGTAAGGGTGGGATTTAGGTGTAGGGTTGGTGTAGGACGATAGAAAATACGGTCTGTACAGCAGAACAACATTATGCCTATGAGAGTCCCCACAAGGATAGCAGAACAAGTGTGTGTGTGTGTGTGTGTGTGTGAGTGAGTGACTGTGCATGTGCGTGTGCGTGTGCCTGTGTGTGTGTGTTTGTGTGCCTGTGTGTGGGAGTGATTGTGTGTGTGTGTGTGTGTGTGTGTGTGAGTGAGTGACTGTGTGTGTGTGTGTGTGTGTGTGTGTGTGTGTTTTTGTGTGCCTTTGTGTGTCTGTGTGTGTGAGTGACTGACTGACTGTGTGTGTGTGTGTGTGTGTGTGTGTGTGAGTGACTGACTGACTGTGTGTGTGTGTTTGTTTGTTTGTTTGTGTGTGTGTTTGTGTGAGTGACTGACTGTGTGTGTGTGTGTGTGTGTGTGTGTTTGTTTGTGTGTGTGTGTGTGTGTGTGTGTGAGTGAGAGTGACTGAGTGACTGAGTGTGTGTGTGTGTGTGTGAGTGTGTGTGTGTGTGTGTGTGTGTGAGTGACTGAGTGTGTGTGTGTGTGTGTGACTGAGTGTGTGTGTGTGTGTGACTGTGTGACTGTGAGTGTGTGTGTGTGACTGTGTGAGTGTGAGTGTGTGTGTGTGTGTTTGTGTGTGTGACTGTGTGAGTGTGTGTAGTTTACTTCAGAAAAAGAGAAAACTTTCCTATACATAGAGATTGTTCTGATTGTTTTGGTATGAGTTTGAGTGTGATTTCAGTCGACAAACAGAACTACGAAAGGAAACAGCAGGTTCAGAATCAAATGCTCCAAACTAAATAGGTGTGAGAATGCCTGAATATTAAACTATTCAAAGTGAACATCTCTCTTCAATTTTAAGCTGCAAAGCAAGATAACTCCCACATAGAACTCATTCTTCTATTAAGATAAAAGACAACAGGCTTATACAAGAGGAGAAGATATCCTAACACAAACATACAGCGCATGCTTGCACGGACACCGTATCAATTACTGCCTTACACACACCAGCAGCTTCTCTTCATTACTAATTTCTAATTAACTTGTGTACTGATGCTTGTATCTCAAATAGTAAACAATGGTGCTTTTATCTGGGGTCGTGACATTTCAGGCAAACAAAGCGGGGGGTCTGATGTGCGACTGATGCGGTCGTGATGACACTGGCATTTCCACGCCGCTCTGATTTATCTGCCTGACAGCATCGCTGCTGATGTGATCATGAAGGCATCATCACCTTTACGCTAGTTAACAACTCACACAACCTCTGAAACTTGTACTCTTTCTCCATGTTAGCTGTATACAGATCTTCCTTTTATGTCAGCAAAAGTCTGCCAGATGATGTAAAATAGGCCTGAACATGTAATCCGGTGGCTGATCCGGGTGCAGGTACGGGCGCATGGAGAAAGACGTGTGGGTCATTTATGCTACCGACACTGTAACTATGCAAAGCTGATTTCAAACCTGTCCTTTTCATTATATTCTATCCACGTACATTTGTAAAATGGAAGTTTACTTAATCCTTTTGTGTTAGGGCTACATGCTTTTTCCCTAACACCTGAAACAACACCGTGGATTTTTTGTGGTGAATAAATTTTGAAATTAAGTGTTATTTAATATGCTTCTGATTAAAGGGAAAGACTTGTTTAAAGTTTGTGTTTAATGTTCAGTTATGATGGTGTTTTACTGTTTATTGTTGTGCTTATATGAATGCAGCTTGTGGATGTCAGTTGTTGGCGGCTTCATGATGGTTCAATAAGTGATCTGTAGTTGTATTAATACCAGCTCAGTCGCTTAAACATTAAGATCCTTCATCTTAATTTCTTTTTAGGCAAGGCCGATCCAAATAGCTCTCAATAAGCTGGCAAATAACTCATTCGGATACCTCATATAAAAAGACTGAATATGTGTTGTATATGTACATAACTGGAGTCCCTATGGATGGCATTGAAATAAAATTACTGTGAAAGTTTTGTAAAATATACCTTGATCTGGGTAATTGTCTTTCTGTCTCCTTGAGATGCTCCTCATTTGTACTGCAGGTTGCTTTGGATAGAAGCGTCTGCTAAACGAAAAATGTAGAAGTGCTGCATAAATACATATTTTTTAAGATATAAATAAGGATTGTAAGAATTTCACTACCTGGTCTCATGAGAAAAACGTACCTCTGGAAACTTTTTCGTGAGATGCGAAATATGTACCAATAAGTACACATCACTGCAGTTTCCAACAGAAATGAACACTAGAGGTGGTAAAACAGTGAGCACTTGTAGTAGTTTTCGTACACAGTTATGATTACATTTCCAAATAGTACCAACAAGTACACATCACTGCAGTTTCCAACAGAAATTAACATTACAGGTGGTAAAATACCGAGCACTTGTAAACGTTCTCCATATGTTTCGCTTTCTGGACGCAACAAGCTTGCTCGGTAGCTCAGCGGCACGGAATTGGACTTAGAATGCGGAATCCTTGGGTAAGAATCCCGTCAAAAACATGACTCACGATGAACGAGCTGAAAGATGAGAGATCGAAATACAAGCTAAAACGGCATGCTCGCGATTGCATTTTTTTCGTCACACATTTGCTTTTGTTCATACTATCAGGTAGGTTTAGATGTAGTGCAGATGGTACGTTATTTTGAAATCTCATGGGGCATTAGACTTATAGCGCCACTCAATGGACATTTCAATTCAGAACTGCAGTGACGCCTACAAAACCAACCTCACATACCATATGTACGTTCATCTGTTCCGGGGGGAAAAAATGAACACTCTTTATGTTCCACCCAGTGGACATTTCACATCGAGCATGTCACTAAACGCACACGGCAGTACGTATTTCTCGTCTCGCAAAAAAGTTCCCATGTATGTTTTCGTCATGAGACCAGGTTGGAATTTCAAGTGTAAAGCAAGTTAGTATTTTACCTTTATAAACATATATTTGCAAGTCCTTTTCCTCAACTTGTACTATGAGAGGTTTCTGCATTTGAGAGTGTTTTTTTTTTTTCATTTTGCCCCACACAAGATGAAGTTTTCTTTGAACTTCATGTGACTCGATCACTCTCCTGTTGAGAGCTGCCAGCAGCAATAACAGGCACTTGAGATGAATGTGGGCATATGTACGTGAGCAAGTGTGCGTGTGGGTGGCTGTGTTGCTTTTGGCCACGGGGTTTGAAGTCTCTGGGTCTCTTCGAGCTCTAGTTGGTTTAATTGCCTTCCTCAGTCATTGATCAGCAGCGGCTCTGGTGGCGGCCATTTTGTTGCAGCGGCGGCAGTGAAACTCTGAACGGCAGGGGCTCCAATCTGTTACACCGTGACTGTCCATCAAAGTCACGCTCCCAGGCAACCCTGTCGCCTGGCAACACTCGCGGTTCACACAGAGAGAGAAAGTGCATCTCTGAGGTTTGCACATCTCACATTTAGGTCAGTTTGGTCTTTCCTGGATGTCATTGTATCCAGTGGTTGTAAAGAGTCTTCGGTCTTTGTCAGTAAATGCCTGTGTTTCATATCTCTATAACAGGTTCATATAGAATTCAAATCATACGCAAGCATATCTAGAGGATGAACGAGATGTTAATGAAATCGTGAACACCAGTTTTCCGTCAGTCTTTCAGAGTCCACAATCAAAACTTTAGCCTAACCTCACATGGAAAATGCACTTTATTTATGCTTTTTTATGAGGTTTTGTGACAAAATCAGAGTAGGTGGTCATGTAAAGGCAGCTCTGGCTGTTGTAATATGACAGATACTGCAGTGATGAGTGTCGGATCAAGCGCGTGTGTGGGTGTGTGTGTGTGCTGATGGAATCTGAATTGCGTGCGGGGCGTCGGGGCTTTTACACACTTCAGCCGCAATTACCTACTAACAGCTGGTTACTGCACAGCAATCAGCAAACCATTAACACTCCAGATCCAACCTGACTGATAGCTTTTTCTCTCTTTTACACGCGCTCGTCCCCCTCCTTTTTCTCTTCGCAGAATGCTGTGGTTTTTCATAGATCTTTAGCAAAAGCAACAGTTACCCAATGTGCAATCACACTCTTCTCGACTATGTACTTATTTTAATCCTTTTTATTTCTTTTGTTGTTTTTCATCCTATTTTCACCTCTTTCCTTGGGATTCCTGAGGGTCAGGGAAAAACTGAAAGGTCTTATTGTCTTTGTGTCTTAAGATGACGAGTGTATAAATGCATGATGGGAATATGGTGTAATATAGGGCGATGTAAGGTGATTTGGGACATTCTTGGCAACTTCAGATTTTGCAGTTTGCTGCGATGTCATCCCAGCATTTCAGACCATAAGTGAGAGCTCAATTATGTGACAAGCTGAAAAAAAATGATATTGAAGTTGCTTATGATGAAGAATTAACATAGACATCAGAGTTTGGATGTTCCACACTACCTCAGTGATAAAGCTCACTGTTTGGCTGTGCTTTAATCCTCTGAACCACAAAAGATGGTGAAGTTCATGTTCGGTTCTGGAGGAAATCACTGTATGAAAGCAGGGAGAGATGGAGAGCATCTGCTAAAGTCCACTGAACAAATATAGCAGTTGATTCAGTGAGAGAAATCTGTGGACTTACAGCACAATAGTTTATATATATATATATATATATATATATATATATATATATATATACTGTATTTATATTGCACAGTACGAAATAGTTGTATGTGTGCATGATAGAGCTTTGTGCAGGACTGTTTTCTTAATCCTGCTCCTGCTGAATTTTTGACCGTTACCACCGGAGATCTCGTTTGATGCGATTCTCTTGTAACACAAAAGACTGTAGTGATCACTAAAAGTGCTTTGACCTCAGAAGTTAATTGTGACTTTATTTCACACAGTATATAGGAATAATTCATTTAAAACTTTATGGAACAATTTTTCTTTTTCATTTTTGAATGGTTTAAAATTATCGGTTAGATTTAGATTTAGGGAAGGGGTTAAGGGATGTAAGTTTATCTATAAAATGTAAAAAAGGTAACTTATAAATAATGTTATGTTATAATGCATTTGTGATTACTTCACACTTCTATAGCTGTAAATGCATAATACTGTTTGCTTTTTAGATGCTGCCAGTACATGCATATTGTATGTTTCTGTACCTGTATAATTTACATATGTAATGAAATACATATGAAGTGCTACTAATGTGCCTAAAAATATTAATTAAATCAACTTTTATTTTAATTTAGCAAAGCAGGTAAAACCATAAAACTATTTCCTAACTGAAGAAAATAGAGAGAAAGAAATAAAAATGTACAAGCGTGTCTTTTAAACCTTTTTTAAGTAGCATAAAGGACCAGCCTCTTCAAAAAATAAAACATGAAAAACCTAGAAAATAATTTTTTTACTAGGAGAGTGAGAGAGAATCAGTGAGCCTTGGCTTTCATTTCCACACTGCTGGAGCTCTAGATTATTTCACACAGCCAGGACTAAACACACACACACACACACACACACAGAGAGAGAGAGAGAGAGAGAGAGAGAGAGAGAGAGAGAGAGAGAGCACTACACAAGACAGAGACGCTGTGCATCATGAGGGTTAGCAGATCATAAAGCAGAAACATGGTTGCTACAAACTAAGGCACAGTTGGTGGTTTCACGTGACTGTCAGGGGTCAGATTTACACAGGTGAGTGGTAAAACATACTGTTGAGTTTTATTTAGCTTGACCTACTTTCCCTTTTAAACCTTCAACCATTTTTCTGGCTCTAGCCTTTGCTACATGTTTTTCTCTAATCTGTACCCCTTTTTTTTTTTTTTTTACATCTGATCCTGTTTGAGACTGTTTCATCTACAGAGCAAATTGCTTTGGGTTTGAGTGAACACACGTCTTTGTAACTCACTTTCTCTCTCTTTCTCCTATAGGCTGTAGCTGTTAATAGGCAATAATGTGTGAATAGTGCAGTTTAAGGAAGTGTGGCCCGGGACAGCAACTCTATTAGCTGAATTGGAGTAGTGAGCATTTGGAGGACAGGAGTGGTCGACCACTCCAA
Source organism: Tor tambroides (assembly GCA_021397915.2). Taxonomy (NCBI): domain Eukaryota; kingdom Metazoa; phylum Chordata; class Actinopteri; order Cypriniformes; family Cyprinidae; genus Tor; species Tor tambroides. The sequence goes on along the minus strand of JAFVLL020032242.1, from coordinate 418 downwards.
TGTTGATGTCTGCAGAGACAGGCAGTAATAAGAGATAAAGACCTGGCTATGGATCATGCGATTCACTGGGAAATGTGCTAACATCTGCATTAGCTAGGTGCCTGCTTAAAATGGAGAAAGTGTCTGTGCTGTAAATGGCTTTGTCTGACTTTAGTATTTTAAATGGGCAATGTCAGTTCAATCTGTCTGCTTTAAATGGACTAGATTTCTGATATGTATGAGATGTTTGATGGAGTGAGCAGTTTTAAAAGCATTTATGTGGCAACATTTGGTGACTCATTACATGTCGAGAGAGAGAGATTGGGACTGATATGTAGCATTTGAATCAGACACACAATTTTGCATTTGATTTAACAAATCAATTAGTTATTACTTTAACAAATGGTCACAGACCCCCCACCCAATACACATACTGGGT
>JAFVLL020032241.1:0-18579 GCA_021397915.2 Tor tambroides | reverse complement strand
GGAGGTGATTTTACTACAGGAGTTTCTACTACTGGGATCACAACAGGTGTTTCTACTGCTGCAGTCACTGCTGAAACAACTACCGGAGGGACAGTTTCTGTTGCCATCACTGAAACCTGACCTGGTGTCAGTACCACTGGGGTCACAACTGGTGTCTCAACCACTGCAACTGGAGGTAACTTTACAACAGGTGTTTCTACAGGTGGGATCACAGCTGATGTTTGTGATGCTGCAGTTGCTGCTGGTACAACTGGAGGTGCTGCATCTGTTGAAATCTGAGCTGGTGTTTCTACCACTGGTGTCACTAGTGATGTCTCTGCAGCTGAGGTTACTACTGAAGTTCCTACTTCTGGGATCATAATTGTTTCTGATGCTGCTGGAGTTTCAGCTGAAGTAACTACTACAGGAGATACAGCTTCTGCTACTGTCACTGAAATCAAAGCTGGTATCTCAGTGAGTGGTGTCTTTGCCACTGCAACTACAGTTGGTTTTACTGATGTGATGGAAACAATGGGAGTTTCAATTACTTGGCTCACAGATGTTTCTGCAAATGGGGTCACATCTAGTTTAACTTCTTCTGGAGGTACAGCCTCTGCCACTGAAACAACAGCTGTAGTCTCCACAACAGATGTTACTGTGGGTGGGATCTCAACTACAGGGGACACAACTGTTTTCTCTACCACATCTGGAGTTGATTTTACTGCTGTGACAGAAAAAACAGGTGTTTCTACAACTGTTGTTTCTGCTATTGTAGTCACTGTTGCTGTACTTACGACTGGAGATGCAGCTTCTGAACTAAGATCTGGTGTTGCTACCACTGGAATCACATTCTGTATCTCTACTACTGGGGCCACAGTAGTCCTCACAATCACTGATTCAACATTTGGTGTTTCCACTGCTACAGTCACAGCAGGTGTGTCTTTTACTGGAGGTACAACCTTTGACTCATTGCCTAGAGTTACAACAGGTGTTACTTCATCTAGAGGTGTAGCTGGCGTCACTACCACAGAAATAACAGTGGGAATCTCCACCACTTGTTCTTCGATCCCTGTTGTCAACACTGATGTGTCAGTGTCTATGTTTTGATTTTGTGATGTAACAGCAGAATTGTGAGTATCAGTTGTTTTTGCAATAGACGTAACCACTGGTGTTTCGACTTCAAGTTCTGTAACCACTGAGGTGACAACTGGTGTCTCCACTTCCAGTTCAGTTACTACAGCTGTCTCTACTTTCACTTCTGTTACCACTGGAATTTCTACCTTTGGTTCTGTCACTTCAAGCGTCTCAGCCCTGAGTTCACTCACTACTTGTGTTTGTATCTCAGAAACTGCAACTTCTGGCATTTCTGCTGTAACTTCAGAAGCCAGTGGTGATACCTGTACAGTGGGTGTTGTTTCCATTGCTGCAGGTATTTCATCTTTAATTTCTGTCTTGTCTACCTGCAACTCATTTGACAGTACCTTTTCTGTTACCTGTTCAAGAGGTTCACATTTTAACCTAGCATTTTCAACTTCTTCATTCTTCTGTTCACTCATATCACTAACCTCTATTTCTGCAGCAGTATAATTTTGTGCCAGCACTGCGATTGCAGCCACTTCAATCATAGTCGGCTCTGAATCAAACCCTTCTGGTTCTGGTTTGGGAGCAACAGCCATTGTATCTTTTTCTTCTGGAACTGTTGTTTCTTTCATTTCTGATGATGTCATTGCTGGGGCCTGGTCACCATCTATTGCTTCACCCTCTTGTTCTGTTGCCTTTGGTAGCTTAGATTTTGTGAGTACCTGTGTTACTGGTTCAGACACTATAGGCTTCTCTTTCCCAGACTGTTTTGTTGTGTTCTCAATAATGGCAACCATCTCTAAAACTTTACCAGTCTTAATATTCTCAGTTGTCGCTGGTTGTACATTCTCTTTGGGAAGTTCTGGACTTGGTTTGGTGTCTTGACTCCAGTCTTCTGTTTGAGAAACCGCAAATTCTGTTGCTACAGGTTTTGATTCAACTTCTGGCAACACCATCTCTAGAGGTTTCAGTATGACTTCAGAACTAGCTTCAGGCTCTGCTGGTGTTTCTGTGTGCTCATGTACATCTTTTGAAAATGCAGGAACAGCTGTGTGTTCTCTTACTTTATGAACCATATCTCCAGTTTCACTTCCTGCATCAACAATTATTCCAGGAGATTCATCAGTAGGAGTTTCATTGCTGTCAGTGTTTGTTAAAGGTCGCCCTTCCTGTACTGCATGTTCCTCTTCCTCTTTCATAAAAATCCCATCCGTTCTGTCAGTTGCACTGTCTTCCGCTTTGTTATCATCCAGATTTGTTTCAATGTCTTCTTTATGGAGCTCTTCACCCTCTTCAACTAATACCAGTTCTGGAAGTGACACCTCCTTGGCTGGCAGCTGTTCTCTGGCTAATGATTCATCTCCAGCTTCTGAAATATTTTCAACCTCAATATTTTGAACAACTTCTGAAGCAACACCATCCCCAGATTCTTCTTCTACATGTATTTCCTTGATGTCTCGCTGTGCCATTTTTTCATAATCTTTTTCTTCCATTTTCCCACTGATGTCCTCCACAGTCACAGCTGAATCACCTGTTAATAAGACTGCATCTTTTACATCAACTTGTATTTCACAGACATCGACAGGTATTGATTCAACTGCTTCTAACTCCAATGTCTCTGCCTCTATGTGATCTGAAACTGGACTTATAATACTAAAAGACTCTTTGGTTTCCAGACACTCCACTGCAGAGGCAATAATTTCTATTTCTTTGACTTCTTTACTTGTGGCAGTGTCAGGAATGTTGTCTACATCACCATGTGTCAAAGACTCAAGTACTTCAGTGGATGCAGGTTGTTCAAACTCAGCAGCGGACAATTCAACATCTGAAAGCGTGAGCTCTTTTTCAGGTTCAGCAGCTACTGGTTGTTCATCCACAGGTTCCTCTAACACTGAATGCATGGGACACTCTGTTTCAGGACTATGGGTGTAGTCTGACATAACCTGATCCATCCCAGCTTTACTGAGTTCAATACCAGTTGTACATTCCTCTCTTTGGTCCTCCATATGAGTCTCCTCTGATTCTTCCACAAGAGGCTCTGTCACTAATTGAATGACTTGCTCTACATTTAGTTCTGTTTCAGAGGCAGATTCCATTTCATTTCCAATTACTTCCTGATACTCAGTCTTCACTTCCTTAATTTCAGCCTCATAGACCTCATCTGTCCCAAGTTCTGCAATTTCAGTTTCATCTGTGAAGTTATCAGAGACTAATTCAGTTGGGACAGCATCACTTACTTCAGGTATTGCCTCCACTATGGGTGCAGGGAGATGTTCTTCAACAGATTCTATTTCTTGAGATTCTAGGCCTGTACATATTGCTGTTGCCTCAGTTTTCTTATGTGCAACCAAAACCTTTGTTTCCTCTGTTGTGGATGACTGTACAATATAAGCTGAAAATGACACGGCCAGAGACTCTTGGCTTTCAACTTTTGTAGTTACTGATTGAACACTTGGAGTCATGCAGATGGATTGAATAGCTTCCTGTAGGATCACATCTGATGTTTGTATGTCATATTCAGCTGACACTGGTGTAACATGTCCAGATGACCTGGGTGATTCGGTGAGTTGAGATACTGCCGAGACCATTTCAGTAGTGTCATCCCCAATAAATTGTTCACTTGCTGGTTCTGGGGCAGTGACCGCATCAGCTGTCAACTCCACAATGTCCTCAGCTAAGGTGTCACCCTGTGTTGTCCACTCAGCAGATGACACTGGTGTTTCAATGCTTTCCTCAATGATGCCTTCTTCTGGAATATCACTCAGTTGCTGATGTTTGCTCACAAAGTCTGTGAGTTCTTCAAAGTCTGATAATCCATGTATGACTGTTGGTCCAGTGTTAATTGGAATTTTAGCTGCAATTTTGGGCACCAAGTTATTAGATGTGTCCTGTTCTAACACTTGTGAAGTCATCTCTGGCATCTCATGTTCTATTGTGATTTCAACTCGTTGTTCATTCACTTCCTTCAGACTTTCAGGCTCAATTATTTCATACTCAGACAAAGGAATAATAGCTGGGGTTTCATCATCTTCATCATCTGTTTCATGATCCTTAGCACCCTCATCGGAGGATGTTTTGTCTTTCCTTTCATCTGATTTTCTCTTTTTATGCCCTGGAATGAGTTTCTTCATAGAAAATGGTTCTTCTTTGTTCATCTCATTGTCTGAAGGTATCTGCTCAGGGGTACTACTTTCTCCAGTTCTGACCTTTCTCTTTGGGGTGACCATTTTTTTAAACGTTTTCCATGTGGATCCCATCTCTTCCTCTGCAGGACTTCCAGTTTGTTCATTAGATGATGTGAGATGATCATAATCATCCTCAATGGAACTTCCCAGTGGAGAGTCAGTTGTTTTCTCATATTCCTGTCCTTTGTCTGGCGTTTCATCCTCATTTGTTTTTCTAGCCTTTTTTTTAGCAGAGCCACCACAAATCAGTGCCTCCCAGGAAACGGTGGTGTCAGATTTCTTTTTGGACTCTTGAGGGCTTACATCAGCCACCAGCTCTTCTTCAGTAGGTTTTGGTTCCCCAACCACTGGTTCCTCCACTCTTGTGAGCTCTGCCAGTTCCGAGGATGGTTTCGGCTGTTCAGAGACTTGTTCCTCGACCTCAATCACCTTTTCTGCAGCTTTACTTTCTCTCTGCCATCTTGTGGAAAATTTCCTGAAAAGTCTTTTAAGTGGACTTCCTTGTACCTTATCTTTCTCTAGAGAATTCTGAAGCTCTCCTTCAGGTAACAACTTGTCATTGTCTTTCTCTTGTGAATCTTTTTCTTCCTCTGATGTAATATAAGGGATATCGAGGCATATACATTTACTGTCCTCTTTTTCGGCCTCTTCTACACCCATTTTCTCAATTCTTTTGAGTTCCTCTTCCTTACTCTCTTTTTGCATTTCCTCTTCTTTCTTTTTCTTTCTTAAACTGGCAAAGATTCCTTGTGTAAAGAATTGCTTGATTGGTGACATTGGTTCCTCCGGCTCAGGACTTGCTTCTTTTGCCAGTTCTTTCTCAGGTGTGTCCTCCACATGATGCTCTACTATCTTTATGTCCTGATCCAGCTCCTTTTCATCATCTGTTTGTTGAGAGGGTTCAGCTGCATCAAGCTGGGAAGACACCTCAGTTTTTTGAGTTTCATCAGGTTTGTTTTCATTTGCTGCCACTGCACTGTTCTCTTGGGTGTCACTGGAGTCCTCTGAGACACTTGGAACATTTTCTTCTTGTTCATCTGCTTCAGTCTTTTCACATGTGTCTTTTTTTAGGGTAAACTTAAATCCAACAAATCTGAAGATTTTTTTGAAGCCAACTTCATTGATATCATTCACTTGGTCGTCCTCCACAGTTTCTTCCTTCACAGTCACACTGTCTGCATTAACAATCTCTGTGCTCTCATTCTTCGTGACTGGTTGAAGAGCATCCATTTCCTGGAGGTCTTCAATTGTTTCTGTGCCATCTTCTTTCAGATTAACAAACCCTGAGCCAATTGATAAAAATAAATAAATAAGAATGAAAAATACCAAGGTAAGTGTGTGAGCTATACACATAAAATATTTGTACATGGATATTTACTACTATATAAACATCCTGTTCTCATTTCATTTGGAAACAATGAGGAAAACAATGAAATTAATAGCAATAATATAGTTTTACATACCATCTGCAAGTACTCTCTCCTCAAAGTTGCCATTTAATTCATCTGAATGGTTCTTTGTCTTTACATTCAAACTGGAGATCTGCCCGTTTTTCTGTAATAACTATATGGAAAAGACAGGACAGATTAAGGAGTTACTAACAAAGTAAATAATATTTTATAAATTATTTGTCATTAAATCACTGTAGCTCTTAACTATACTTCACGAGTTCACACTTACATATAATAAATAGAATAAAGTTTATGCGTATTTGGCGTGCTGTCCTAGGGGAGGGCTCCGAGCTCGGAACTTTGGCCCGAACCCTGAGTACTCCCCTATAGGTTAGGACAGGAATAGTTGTAAGTGCGGAGAAGGGGTGGCGGAGGGATGCTGGAAAACTGTCAAGGAACAGAGGTAAATCTGCTGTGTTTATATACACACCTCTTATCTTGTTAACTGGGTTGATTGCTGATTGTGCTCCTCTCGTGTTAATTAGGTTAATTATCTGAACGTGCTCCTCCCGAACTTTGTTAATAAAACATCATATATTATAGTTTCTTGTGTATGTACAGCACTGCTCACTCAGGCCAAAAAAAAAAAAAAAAAGATGGAAAACTACAACTACGGAGTCTGATTCAAGTTGAGAAATTCCCCAAACATTTTAGAAAAGTTACCACAATATCACAATTTCTGAATGTTAAGTGCCTAACCACAATGTAGTTTGAAGGAGATGGCCCTTGGGATAACTAACAAAACATAATAAATGAACATATTTATGGAACCCGAGTATAGCTCTCCTTTGACTAAAAGCCATCTTACAGACTTCCTGTTAAACCATGGCTGACCTCATCATGTTTTACATGGAAAATCGATGCACCCAGTGCAGTAAGGGAGAATTCCATCAATCCTTTGGGAATAAGAGCATTACAAATATCCCTCCATTAATGTGCACACATTAGTACAGAAAAACTGACAAACCCAAAAACTGAAAGGAGATGGAGTTGTGATATGTAATAAACCATCTTTTCAAAAAACGAGAAAGAAATTGCATTTTAAATTCTTAACCTACACATTTAATCTAATAAAATAATTCAGATGAACAAGCAAACAAACATCAAAGGACAAACCAGAAATTCAACCCACATGATAAGAAGCAGTTTAGTAGTGATGAAACACTTTTAAATCTAATTTAAAGTTTGGAGTCCAGGAAAAAAGATACCATATTCTTTGCCGACCACTGAAGATGCATCCGTCATTAGGGTTATTAAATTTATTCTGTCTGCAATATTAACAGAAATACTTGGCAGATGACTTGCATATATGTGTAACTTCATCCAAATATGTCGACTTATGCAGTTCCCATGCCACAAGATGACAGAGTCTTCCTTAATGTCTTAATTTATACCAGCTGAAATAAAGAATATGTCCCATACAATTTTCCTGAATCTACTACAGTGATCAATTAAAAACAATTTTTTTACATAAAATTAATGCAAATCAAATAACATGCTCTCTTATAAAACTAAACTATCTAATCTGAACTAACAGAACCAAAGCATATTTTGTTCATACAGCGAATTTAGAACAAACACCTATAAATAGGACAAAGTCACCTAATCTTCTTTCTTTTGACTCTCATTACTGCAGTTAAATAGTTGCAAATGATAGTCAGTATACTGCATTATGGACACTCCTGATAAATTTTCTACACCAAGCAAAACATACTTTCATCCTAATGTAACTTATTTCAGAGAGCTTTGCAATATGACCTTTCTTCTTATAGCTACATCTGAGAATCTGGTAAGATTCCTCCCCATATGAAAGAGAAATCACAAATAAGATCATATATCAGTTGCTTCTACTAAAAAGCAATGAACAAAATTGTAAGCTGTAAATAAAACAAGCATTGTTGGAGTAAATTTGACAACAAAATACTATTTCAGTCTTTCTACTTGAAAATTTCATGTTTAATCGAATGTGTTATTTGCTATATGTAATTTGTGACATTTACTAGAAATTTGTGACCAAAAATTGTTTTGAAGTAAAATTTGAGTGTATTGCTTTAGTCTGCTGCTTCTGAAAAATTGTATCCTGTAAAAAAACACTCTATAAACTCACTTTCCTCTCTACAGTTTCACAACTGCACAAAAGTCCACAGTTTTATAACTCTATACATTTAGCTCTGTAAACAATTTTCTAATTTACTTATCCAACAGAGAAACACCTGATATAAAAAAACCCCTCAAAAATCCCTTCTCCTGAGCTAAAAAGAGCAACCTCTGAACAATAAATAGTATTTGTTTACACAACATTTTGAGCATCATATGCATGTTCTGCATTACCTCAAAAATGCTGTATAGGTAGGTGTAACGAAGGCCAGCTAGGCAGCATACTATGTTTTGAGTTACAGCCCGTGCGTGTCTTTAGATTCAGAGCTCATGTCTTTGAAACTTTTTGAGGCATTTCTCTGCAGCAGAGAAATGCATTCTACCTTGTCATCAGCACTGCCGTCATCCTGAGCATCGCTCGCCGCTGCAGTGAGCTCCTCCGCCGCTGTGTCTTCCTCACATCTGCTGTCCCGTTGCGCGGATGATGCCGTAGCTCCCATTTCACAATCCTTCTCTCGTTCTCATCGGTTTCTTCCCTTTCACCCGATGTAACTGCAAAGCAAAAGGGGAGATATCCGAAGATGAGTGCTGAGTGATGGTCGGGCTCAGAAGTGATGCAGGTTGGCTCGATGCAAACTCTTTTAGGACACATCCTTCCTGCATCACATGAATACACTGGCACGCCTCGACGCATCAATGGGAGAGAGAACTAGAGTCCTGGGATGACCGAGGGACAACCTCTACAATGAACGTTTTTATCCCATAATTATGCTTCTGTGTTTATGTACAGGCCAATGATTGCATTAAGGCACTCAAAATAGCTCCTATTGTGTGTCTGGAATAGGCTAACTATAATTGCTTAAAAAAAAAAAAAAAAAAAGATAAACGCTAGTTTCCAAGTTGTAAAAATGAAGAAAGATCTCATCTTTACATAGGATATCTTTTCAGGCCAAAACAATGTATTATGTGACATAATTTGTATTTAAAGCAATTAAAACTGTCAGATTATGTATTTTAAGGTCACTTAAAACATATTACATCCAATTAAATAATGCAGAACAGAAAACTAAAACTGTCAAATGTCAAACCAGAAATCTAGTTCACATGGCCCATTTATATAAATTATTAATTATGAAATGGTGGAAAGTATGTGGACACTCCAAATAATAACAGGTAATCCTTATTAACAGGTTTCCCTATTACACAAATTCCAGTGAGACAAATATTACTTTGTCTTCCTAGAGAATTCTGTGGGGGGGTTTTGTCGCAAAAGTTTGAGGAGGGTCATTTTCTCATAAAGTTCATAAAGCATGAATATTTCCCTATAGGTTAAAGGTTAAACTCGTGGAAGATTGAACATGGAACATGCGAATTCAGGGATTTGCACCAGTTTAGACTTAAGAGCATCAGTAAAGAGGTCTGGCTTGTAGTTGGTGTTTGATAGTAGTAGAGCTGCTAAATTAATCCTGAAGATGTTCAGGTCTGAACCAAGCCAGTAAGTTCCTCCACAACAAAGCATTTCTACATGCAGTATTGCCATGCTGGAACAGAAAAGGGCCTTTCTGCTTCAACAACATTGAAAGCATATAATTTTCTAGTATTATATTCTACAGCATTAGGATTTGTCCTGACAGGAATAGTTAAACCAAGGGGGTGTGCATATACTTTTGGCCACATACATGGCTCAAATCTAGTACTACACACCTTTCCAAGAACGACTTCTTGAAAACATCACAGTGTTGAGCTGCTTTCCAATGGTAGAGGTTGGACATCCCTGTCACGCTGGGAATGAACACTTGGGAAAAAGCTCTTTCAGTAATCCCAAACACAAGGTAAAATAAACATTGGTGTGGCTTAAGAAGAATGAAGGTGAATGCCTTACAAAAGCCCAGCCAAAACCCTGATCCTAATCTAATTGTGAATCCACATGCAGCACTATTTACGGATGTAGGATTTGTAATTCATTGAAATGAGAAAATGAAATAAAGGTCTCCAAACAACTCAACTTTTCAACTTTAATAAACGTTAAAAGGCATCCAGCAACCAATTCATCTGAAAGCTCTGCTTTTAGTGTAACTAATACTATAAAAAAAGATATATTTTAAAGTTGTAAATAAAAAAAGGTTACTGGAGCATGTTTTACAAGAAAACAGTATTTCAGTTTTCTTACTTCAAAATTTCATTTTTAATTCAATGTGTTACTTGCCATTCTTTGTAATTATATCATTATTTCAAAGTAAATCCTACACCAAATTGTTTTAAGTAATGTGCTAAACTGAATTTAACCTTAACCAATATGTCTAAATTTCATAAAGAAGACATAAATACTACAAATACAAGGATGACAGAAATTCAGAATAATTATCATTATTATTTACACTAAATTACAGATTTACTTAAAGTCTTTTAATACAAAACTGTATGGGACAAGAGCTACTGTAAGAGATACATCAAACACAAACTCCTCATTTAGAATCAGTTTGAACCTCAGCCAATGTCAATGCTTTAAAATATAGGCACATGACTGTCAAAGCAGATTTCGTGTTGACATTTGTAGTCAAACAGGATTAAGATCATTTACAGCCATGGAAAATGTATTATGTAATAGCAGTAAGAGAAAAGCCTACTAATTCGGGAGCAATGGGAGTAAACCATGTTGTGACATTCTAACATTCACGAGTATTTAAAAAGATAAAAATATAGACTTTCCAGCCATTTTGGGCAGCTCATGCCCCAAAGCAGTAAAGCAGAAATTATGGGCACAGGGTGAATTAAAATCAACTGACTGGTCAAATGTTATTCCGAGGAGGAACAGCCTTCATCATAATGCAATTTGAGATTAAATGAGGGCATGTGAATTCAAACATCACGAGTGTGACAAACAACCCCTACATAAAACGCTCTGCAATGGTTTTCTTATGTTCCGCATTTCTCAAGGAGTTCATCGAAACACATTTTCATTCCTTCAGAGGAAAAGTTTGACCTTTCAAGAAAGTAGGATAATTAAAATTTCCAAAATGACCTTTTGTTTGTTCCATAACTTAACATGATATTACACAACTTTAAAAAGATACTTTTTTTTTTCATTTTGCGCCCCCTCTAGTCATTTAGAAACCATGAGTTTCACAATCGGTAAACGTTTATGATGCACTTTTCTATACAGAAAATGTAGACACAAAGGATGCCCGGCTCCAAAAAGGGCAAAACAGTGGCATAACAAACCTGTCACAAGGAACATGAGAAACAATGGTGTGTGACGTCATGATGTATCAGGTTCATGTTTACATTCATGCATTTACGCACAGACACATTGCATCTCATGGTATGTAATTTATCAGTTCATGCATTGCCTTAAAACATGTGAGGTGGGAAAGTAAATATTGACAGGATGTTCATGCTTGAGTGAACTATTATTCCAGCAAACAGAGTTGTTGTATTCAGCATTGTACTGGATTGTAAAACAAAATTTGTAAAAAAAAAATAAAATAAAATCCTTTTTCTTTGCCATTTCTACTGCAGCAAACAAATACAACCCATTTGAAATTCCCAGTTGGGCCACAAATGACAAGACTGCTTCAAGTCCTCTCAACCAACAGCTTGAGTTTGCGGCAGGACTCAGAGACACACAGAGATACCATTCGCACTATTTTATTTTATGAAGAACATTATCAACATGAAGACCATCAACATGAATTACTGGGCCTGAAGATCAAGATAACACAAAACAGGAAATAAACACATCGAGGGCAGATTAAATATTCCTGTTAGCTCATTTGCTGTGGATCAGTCCAGGCCAGGGTCATCTACTGGAGAGTGAAACACAAGATGTCAGTGGTCTGAGCCCACCGAAACCAAAGTTGTTGAACCCAAATCTCACAGGAAACTTGCATCACTTACTACAGAGCAGGAAGTGACGGATCTACAAGCTGTTCAATAACCTTCTGACTTCATCACATTCCAAATGCATGCATATAAAATCCAAGTTTGAGTTCTTACGAAATACATAAACAAGTAAACTACTATGATGATAAAATATGTTTATTTCAGATTTCTATTTTCACATTTTCATTTTGTGTACTGAAATAACAAACTGAAATAAAAAGTTAATAAAACTATATACACTGTAAAATAATTGCTGTGATAAGTTATTGTAACAGCCTAAAATTCAATATTAAAATAATTTGTGGATTCATCTTAAAAAAAAGTAAGTGTTCATGCTTGACTTAATACTACAAGTTTAGTTAAAATTAGTTTAGTTAAGTTGGATATTTCAGTTATATCAACAAAATTTAAGTTATAACTAATTGCAGCAACATTAAAATCAAATAAAAAATAAAAATGGCAAAAACAACAAAATTGCTAAAACTTTAACAAAAATTTACAAAAGGAAAATATTAAGATAAAACTAATTCAAACTATTTAAAAAACTATAATATCCACCATGACAATACAATTTTGGTTGGACCTTATTGAGACTTTGATCAGATGTACCTGTTATCCTGCTAATATTGTTTTGTAATACTGTGTTATAAGTCTTTTGTACATGGGCAGATATCGGGCTCTGCTGGAAATAGTTATAAATCTAAAATGTTTAATAAATAAAGAATCAAAAAACCTATAACAGTATCTCAATGTCACTAAAACAATTATAAGGTTCAGTGTTTGCTGATTTAAATGATTCATTTATTTGTGGGATCAAAACTGAAAAGTATGTTTAAAAGAAAATAGCTTATGACCCACCAGACAAAAAAACAAACAAACAGATTTACAACCTGACCAGAACAGGATACAGTAACTGATTTAGGAGAATGAGCAAGCAAACACTTACCAATAACCAAAAACACCTTAGAAATCATTCAGCAGCAATCACTTAAAACACCCTAACATAGTAACATAGTTTGCCTGGGCAAAGACCTCTAACATTTTTCTTCAAATCATGTACAAATTTAGTTAGTTCAGCATTTGTGTAAAAATTCTAGATATAGTTTTGATGTCTCATTGTTCATTTAAATGGAATAATTAGCGGTTGTTGAGAAATAACAAATTATCTTTGTTTTTGCTCCTTTATAAAGGAAATGGACGGTTACAGCAACGGGCAATGATTAAGCCAAGCAAGATCTCCAAACACATGACAAACATGAATGTTAATTCAATCAAAGGCCCTGAAACACTGGAGCTGCTGTGGAGATTCTCATACTAAGTGAACAGGATCAGTTAATTTGAGTCACAGTTCGGCTAACCAAAACCAGCTGATGTTTTCTTCAGACATTATACAGTTTAGAAATCCCTGGAAACAGGATGAAACGTCGCCTGTGAATAATCTACAGGCATGCACATCCCTCTCATAGTGAGAGTTTGTCTGTCTGTTCATGCAACCTTGTTTTGCAACCAATTTGCTTGTTCAGAGCGTCACCAGTCACACATTTATCAAATCATGTTTGACATTATATTTGCATTTGGAAATATAACCTGGGGAAATGGAATGAAAATTTCCCAGTTTGCAGAATGTCTGATTGCATAATTGTGTGTTGTGGTTACTTGCTAATGGTAAGTGAATTACAGTGTAATTTCAATGCAAACAAACTTACAAACGGGCTGAGAGCCAGAGGACCTTTAGGAAAAAGGATGTATATTTATATATGTTTATATGTACGTATGTATTCATTTTTTATGAGACCAATGCTGCAACCTCAAGGATTGTTTAAGTTACTACATGTTCATTTTTCTAATAAATATTGATGCAAGAATTTTTCAGATGATTAGGAAATCAGCTGATGAATTACTAGCAATAAATAAATAAATTAATTAATTAAATTAAATTAAATAATGGTGAAAATAGTACTTCCTGATATTAGTAGCATAAAGACCCGTTCACACCAAGGACGATAACTATAAAGATAACGATAAAGATATAGTTCTAAAAATCATTCTCAATATTAAAGAATCGCAAAGACCACAACACAGCTATAATGATAAAAGGCACAGAGAAATGATATAGTTGGAATTATTTTTTTTCCAGCTGATGAATGTTAAGAACATTGACAGCCAATCAGAATGGAAAAATATTATTTAATATGACTAAAAATAGATTAATCCATCCAACAGAAAGATATTTTTAGGATCAGATCAGTTAGAAATATGTCATTAATGTACTTTTACACTTGGACCGTAGTTTTCGGCTTACAGAACTGTAATTCATATAAAAGCTAAATGAAAGTAAACACAAAATTATAATTGTATTTTTTTCAAAAGTCGACCAGTTAATCTTTATATATGAGTGTAAAAAAGTTTGGTTTCCTTATCTTCTCCACAGACATTGGAAAAAATAACCCATTCACAAAACCTAGTCTTTACAGAAGCAGCTGCACATGATGGTTAGGATGGAAAGTTGTAAACACTCTGTGATCTGCCTAATTAACTTATTCTTTCCAATACGACTCATTATGTCCCATTTTCTACATATCAGATTAACTAACACTTGTAATTGAAACTATTCCAACATTTTTAAAGAAAACATTCTTGCCGTTCATGATAGCTCTCCTGCCATCAAGTCCAATGGGGTTTTTATCCCATATTGCTTATCCATTTTCCTAAAGTGATTTAATATCCTAATGTAATGATAAAAATGATATTCTGATAATTCATTTGAGAAGCCTCAGTGTTTTCACAGCATGTCATTGTTTACTGTGCCGAACACAAGCACTCTTTCTCCCATAGCAGAGACTGCAGGTAGAACTTCACGTGGAAGGATGTAATTCAGTTAGATGCGTACAGTGAAAGCACTTTCAAACAAGACTTATGTCTTAATCTAAGCAGTTTAATGTCATACATAGTGTACAAAAAACGGTAACTTCATAAAACTGTGATAAAACAGGGAAATCTCCATAAATTTGTATTATGCATTGCAAACTTTTTTTGAAAATGCACCAACAGCATTAAGTTTCATGACTCTCTATCAGTGCAAAAAAACAAAAAAATAAAAATAAAGCAAGCGTATTGCATGTGTTTTACAATTTTTATAATATTTTTTTAAAAATATTTTGGGAGATTAAAATTAGTGCAGCCATTCCTGTGGTGTTTTTTGGCATAAACAGGCATTCCTGCAGTGTTGTTAGGTTACTACTGGAAGGACATCCAGTACCTTTCAGATGTAAGATAACAAAAGTTAGATCTTTGTGGATCAATGCTGTAGTACACAACAAGAAAACCTTCCAGGACAAATGAGAGGAATTTATTTTTACTTTTTTTTTTCTATTTGTTTATCTTGAAAGAAGCTTGAAGCTTTAGACTTAAATTTAGACTTGGATTTAGGATTTAAATCGATAAAAGTCTGAATTTTAATACGGCTCTGTTACTTCCTTGTATCACATCAGATAAACAATCAGTGTTTTTTGTGCATAGGTCAAAAACAGAATGCATCCTTAGAAATCTACACTGGTCAGAAAAGAAACTCAATCAGATATTGAACAACAATATCTCTGTCCTCTAATACAGGTGTATGGACCTAAGTAAATATTCTGATCACTGTCATCTGACTGCACTAGAGGTAATTATATTTGAATTACAGTGTTTCTTTGCATGTTTTAATTATTGTCAATAGTTGCTTCATGTGATTTCTCACTGTTGCACATAATCAGTTTGATATGCATGCTATCAGTTGCAAACCTCAACAGCTAAATTTATATTAATTAATATGACATTAACAAGCAAAACCATTACTGTACATAAATTATATGTGGTACAACTGTAGGTACAAGCGAAAAGTAAAGAA
The DNA here is from genome assembly GCA_021397915.2 of Tor tambroides. Classification (NCBI taxonomy): domain Eukaryota; kingdom Metazoa; phylum Chordata; class Actinopteri; order Cypriniformes; family Cyprinidae; genus Tor; species Tor tambroides. The sequence continues at coordinate 3,016 of JAFVLL020032241.1, read as the reverse complement.
TTGTGCTGTATACAGTGTAAAATATTACATCCTATCTTAATTCTTGATTTAAGATGTCAAAAGTGATGTCAAAAGTGAAATTAGCATGGTTACTAAACAGATAGGATTGGATTTTAAGCTAAATTTCTTTAAATACAGGCCCTGATGGACAAATAATCTCCAGGTTCAAATGTAACGTTGGACATAATTACTCGCGAAATTGTTCATCATCTATAAAGAAAATACCAATTACGGTAAGAAAACGATAAAAACTGAAACACAGCACTGACGAAAATATAACGAAACGAAAATAACAGTGCACATTGAATGCAACAGCAGCGTTCCAGAAGTAAAAAAAAAAAACTCATTCGTTTTCTCTGTATAAATTTCTTTAGCGATATATATATATATATATATAATATATATATATATATATATATATATATATATATATATGCATTTAAGACAGACCTACCATAAACTCTGACGTTAATCGATGCTATACTTCTTCATTGTATTGATGGTATGCTTCATTTCATTGTAAACACAACTCGCGGTAGCGAATACTACCCACAATCCTGCAGCGAAATTCGCCATCGCCCGTCATTGCATGTTACAATGGAAACGGGAATCGTTTCAAAAGAGCTCTTAAAAAATAAGTTGATAAATTTTATGTTTGTAAATGTTTAAATTAATAATAAATGCTATATTAAATGAACTTTGATATAAAAGCATAAAATACTACTGACAACATTTAAATTAGATTGTCATAAAACTACTAAATAAACAAACAAAAGAATAATGAACACATTGATCGGACCACACACATACTTTGGCTTATAGTGGATACTGTGGAGACAACGGTAAGATATACATTCAGTTCACTTGACATTTCTGCATCAGTTTTAGGCCTACAGCCATGATGCAAGGCACAAAGTTTCAGCAGAAAGCAAAAAATCCCTGAGACCCTGAGAGTATGGAAGGAACCAAGAGGAAACCCTGACTCTTCTGGTTAACCTAGATTTAAAAAAGCACAGGACACAGAAAGAAGCAGCAATGCTCAAACAAGATTTCATTAAATATAAAGTCAGCAGAGCAAAGAGCTATAACTTAACACAGATTTCACACTTAAGTGAGGAAGAGATCACAAGGTTTTGAGAATCATTATTCATGCTCTAGTGCCATCATGTGGTGTGTGCATGAACCAAATGACCAATTCCCTTTACATGTCAAACATTTACAGAGATAAACATCTGGTTATAAAATCATCTTATGTAAAGTATTTTATCCTGCATATGCACACACCATTGAATTGTGTTGCTTAGTTTGGCTATCATGTTGTGAAGAAAATTCGCTGTTTCACTTCTGCTTTGGACTCACATGATTACTGTGACTCATCTGGTCTGCTATTTGTTCTAGAAGTAGTTTTATAACAAATGTAGGCCAATCAATAGGGTTAGAACACCTTACGTCACATTTATGAGCATCAACACCTTTTAATTCCACCAAACATTTATAATTGCTGATTTTTAAATTTGCTAGCAATTCACTGAAAAATAATTTACTATGGAAATGTTTGTTTAGACCAATATTTCTAAAATTCCTTGTCATCTAAACAGAATGGCTGGAATTTTTAAACTCCTAAACAGAATGTGACTAAGTTATGATTTAACCAGGCCTATAGATCTGCTCTAAAGGGTCAATTGTTTAAAGCATCATAGATCAATAGGCCTATACCCACATACCTCAGACGACAATTGGTTTGGGTATCTTGTTACCAGAGAAACTGTCAAAATATTCAGAATTAATGAGTGCATAAAAGAAATTCAATAAACTCTTTGTGCTATAGGTTGTCAGTCAAGGATAAAAGACAAGAACATTTTATCTGCAGGATTGTTGGTCTGAGGCTGCAGTATAAGCACAGCCACATAACATAACCACTTTTTTTTTTTAAAATTAGTATTGACTCCAGCACTGCCACAATTATAAATTGATTATTTTTTCAACTGCCTTGGTAAAAATAGAAGTGATTGATTTTGCACCATAGAATCAACCATGGGATTTACAATGGATTTACAACGAATTCAACCTTTATTAATTTTTGCTAAAAGTAATTTGTACTTCAAAATAACACTGAGAAGTTTAACCACTGCAAATATATTTTCTTTTCCAGATACCAAAATTCACCACAGTAAAATTGTATAGTGCTGGGGTAAATGTTTATAAGGTAACTCCTTATTTTAAACTTAAGTAAACGTCAGTAAACTTTCGTGTTTTGACTTATCGGAAAATCCCACCAGTCAAAGTCAGTCAGTCAGTCAGTCGACTGCAACGCTATTTCCTGCAACGATGTGAGATGAGGTGGTGGTGCGCGTTAGGAAACGATAAAAGCTCGCATTTATAGCGTTTGAATTGAACGAGGGGACATGAAATAAGGTAACGTGACAGTTTATGCATCATTTTAACTTATTTGAATTCGATTTACACAAAAGTTTGTCACGAAGGTGTTAAGCGGAACGTCAAATATTTATTCTAAATTAAACAAGGAAATTGAAATTACCACATGATTGCAGAGTCGATTTAAGCATTGTTCTTCTGTTTTATTTAACTTAGATTGAATTGTGGTTGATTTTGTGAGTTCTAGCCTGCTTTATTTTTGAGGAAGTCAAAATGAAGATGCTCAGTTACTTTTTCAGCTAAATTGAGAAACTGAACTATCATTGTTCACAATATCAAAATTGTATACAGTCAGTTTTTATTTCTGTGGCTGCACTTGCATACACTATTAAGATTAATATGTACATTGTGCACCAATGTAATATATCAATGTTGACTTTACATCCGGGAAAGATGGTCTTAGAAAAGACTATTGTTTTGTTCACTTGTGTTGCTAGTGCTTGTGGTTTGTATGTTCATAATGAGACAATAATGCTTTTACTTAAGGATTTTAGATTTAAGCACTTAAGTCATGTATTTGCTCTTATTGCCTCATGGTGTTCAACAGAGGACTAAAGGGAAGTCCCCACCCTTTTTATTT
>JAFVLL020032240.1:0-27242 GCA_021397915.2 Tor tambroides | reverse complement strand
GATGAGTTTGGAAGAACCAAATGATCCAAGATCAAGCAAAATCGGCAACAATCAAATCCAGCTAACTGAGTTAGCGACGTACGAAGAACGGACCCTTGGTCATGGGGAGCACATGGAACAAAAACAAACACACAACAGGTCCACGGGCATGACAGTCTGAACAGTAGCATTGTATGTAAAAATGTAAATTGTACATAATAATCAATATACAAATATCCATACTATATAGCCTAATACACTATATCTTTTTGCAGGTTACATTGTTATGCCAGTAGGTGGGAAACAAGTGACTGTCTATTATGAGTAAGTCATCTGAGGCCTGTACTATGAAGCCGGATTAACTAGCTAGCCAGGCAAGTTTCAGTTTAGTTCGCACCAATCCTGGGTTTTAGGTACCAAGAAAGTGGCTTAGCTTTTAGCTGTGTTCATAGCCATAGTAGCTTATGCTCCACAGCTAACCTGCTCCAGTGAATTGCGAGAAGTGAATCACAGTTAAAAGGCATGTGATTGGCTGTTCATTACTGATGTCACGCTTTCAAGTGCACATGCTTCATTAACTCAGGATCAAAGCCTGACAGAGAAAGTTGATGGTCAGCATCACGGTACCAACAAAGACTGGATTGGTTTGGTTTTGTCAACTCAAAACTAATCCTGTAACCTTGAGTTTGTTCAGCCACTATCATGGTACAGGCCCCTGAATTGTTAAATCAGTCCTAATTAACTGGGAAATTAAACTTTATAACTTTATGAGTCGGGCACACTGAATCATTCATTTAACCAACACTGACACTTTTTATGACGAAATCAAATGATCTGTTTAAAAAAAAAAAAACCTTGAATCAATCAAGAACTAAATGCCACTACTGTGTGTTTGTTGTTGTACAGCTGTCAATGTAGATATGTTTGGAGCAGCAACAAAAAATGTGCTTAAAATTACTTAAATGGTTCTAATAGCACTGTCGGTCACAACTTAAAACATACATAGCATATATAGCGCACAGTGATGTGTGTAACTGAGTAACATTAGTCATAAGGCAGTGACAGCAGGCACAGCTGGCATAATATGCATAATGCGATGCAATGAATAAATAGGCACTGTTGAGTATATAATAATACTGACATAGTACTGACATAATATAACAAGAGCACAGTGTACTTTGGCTTATGCATGTGCTTAAAGACAGTTTCTGGATATTGTAAGCGACCAGTCTCATCATTGACTGATTGACTGTACACTGAAATAAAACAGTTCAGCATAGGTTCATTGGAAAAATTGCCTACCTACGTTTTTGCAAAACTTTCAAAACTTAGCTATACATAGGTAATTCATTGCAGTTTTCAGCTAAAACGATCAGTAGTGGTAACTTTACAGTAACAGTAACTTTTATTACTTTTTCCACAAATTATGATTACAGGCAGATTAATACAAAAAAATATATTTTAAAAAAAAGTCTTATTTTGAAACAGTTCTTTGGACAAAACTGTGATATGACCTCAAAATCTTTTTCGCATACTGCATGATTTATAAACAAATACATTTTGACATTTGCGTCACATAACCAGCATTATATGGCTTTTTCCAAAATAGTAAACTTGCTTGGTAGCCCACCTAGTACAGCACTGCACTTGCGATGAAACAAGAGTCACAATAAAAGAGCTAAAAGACTTGTAAAAGCAAGCTAAATATTGTGAATGATTGATTGTGATTAAAGATAACGAAATGATTGTTTCAGCAAATGTAATTTTATCTCACATTTGCTTTGTTAACACTATCATTTAGGGTAGGGTTTACTGTAGGTGGCATGTTATTTTCAAATGCAGTAGAGCATTAACCTTTTGGTTGAAATTTGGCCTTACACAGGTTTTTATGTAGTCCTCATTATCCTAAATAATGTTCAAATCAACACTGGTTAAATGATTTTATTTTTATTTGAATTACATCATTGTTTTTACAAGATTTCCTACTGTATATCTCCTTGTCCGTCTACTGTTTTCTCTCTCTTTTTCTCAGGGCACGGTACACTCAAAGGCAGACAGAGATGCTAGTAGCCAGCTCTAAGGCGTCAGTCGTCTCAGATACATATCAGACACAAAGAATAGTTGTCGATTAGGGCCATGGGCCAAAATCAATAGCAAAATAGTCAACTTCAACAGCAAACAGTCAGCAAGAAATAGTCCCCCACTGAGAACTACCATTTGCATTCTTTGTTCCTCCAAAACATTCCAGCAAAAGGAATAAACATCTATTACTTTCAAACTGTGGAAGGAAAAGAGATGGTTCAGCTCTTGATTAATAGGCCCCTGCTCTCTGTTGCACTTTACTAGAGTATTTCACACATAACTATAAATTTAACAAGTACGAATGAGTGAAACAACAGCTAATGGATAGGTGTTGTTCAAATATGCTTTTCAGACCTTTTCAGCAAGATAAACAACATGTTGTGTTAAACATTAATTGTAAAATTGATGAGGTGGTAATTCCAGGTTATGTAAAAAAATAAAAAATAAATAAATAAAAGTCATCTAGGCCATTTTAATAGCTTCGTGTGCTGCTCTCCTTGTTATTCAAAGCACAGAAGGGGCTGCAGGCAATATTTTACAGCAAAATTAAACACTAAGCATCCTCTTTTTTTTAACCAAACCTCCAAATTACAAATGGGTACATGAATTGTGAGAAGCTACTGAAGGCAGTGACACTTTTAGTATGCATGTTGAGTACTGCTTATGGCTAAGAACTGTTGAAAAATCGACCAAGAAACAGGTCTAAAGCGAACTCTGTTTCATATAAAAGTTTGAAGCTCTTTTTGGTGAAAGCCCAGCAGCCATGGATTAAGCCAGGCCTTCTCTGCTCTTGACAAATGCCATCTCCACACGTCTCCTCAAAGCCTCCCCAGGAGACCAGGGTTAAACACAACTCCATTACTTGCTCCTAGGCAGGAGCAATGGATGGGGAGCACATCAATCAAGCCGTCTTCGGCTCTTTAAAAATGTACTTGCCTCTCCCTCGCTCCAGCCTCCCTGCTCAAGGAGGTCGGCTATTGTTCAAACATCAATCGCTCAGACCTGTCAGCTGGGGCGCTCTACCTCATCTCAGCTGCCATGGAGAGAGGAAGAGGGGTGGCGGAGAGAAGGAGTCACCTGATGAAGAGATATTTGATGGCATGGTGGGAGCTGAGAGGATGAAGGGTTTGTTGTCTTGGAAGAGGGATCCTTTAGGTTCTCAGGGGTTTGGTGAGATTTGGCACAGGGAGTTTGGTTGAAAGTGTATTGCGAAATTGATATTAAAGATGTTCCAGCATTTACTGCTGGACGATGAACAATGGTTCTGAACTGTTTCCTGAGTATAGAATTAGCAATCTCTTCAATATCCCCCTTTCACAAGATTAGGAATTAGGGATGTGCATCTCCATATCTGAGACTGATGTGATACACATCTCGATGCTTAAAGATACATATGAAGCAGCTACCGATGCAATGCGATACAATTCACCTCTATTATGATGCTGTGTGATCCGATTTCGATTCGATTCAACACACAAAATATGATGCTATGCAATTCAATGTGGTACAAATAGTTTCCTTTTATTTCTTTGGTTGGGATAGACAGCCATGTTAACCTATATTCTATGTGACTCTCGGAACACATAGCAGCAGTAGTGATAAGAGAACACGCTTCAGAAAAAGTTTAGAGAGGAGAAATCAACTTACATATAAAATGCTGGTCACAAATAATTGGTCATTTTCTAAATAATAAAAGTATAGTGCATCTAATAATTATGTATAAATCGGTTTTTACCAATGCAAATATGTTCAAAACGATGCATCTCGATACAAATGTCAACATGTATCCGATGCACAGTTTTTTTATCATTAACTTTTATGCCGATGCACTGATGCGAATGGAATGCAAGTATTCAAGCTTAAAATCAACCACAAAGATATGAAAACAGCCCAGCTGTTACAGCAGAAACAAAAACAAAATCATTAAATAGACCCATATGGCAAAATACATATAATTTTTTTAATAAACTTTAAATATATAAAAACACATATTTTGAAATATATTGACTTTTTTCAGTAATTTGTAGTTGATTATATTTCCTTGGATGTGTTATCTAAATGTGTTTTTTTTTGCTCCTTGAAGAACATTTTGTAAAATATTTTTGTTTTGAAGGTTTAAACAAAATGTACTTCCAAGAGGGGTATTTACTTAATCCATGCTTTGTACAACATATTTTGCATATATTTGAATGATATGAATATACTTTTTTTCTGTATGGGGAAATTGTGAGTTTTTCCAAAAAAAAAAAAAAATGTTTTGCTTTTAAAGTTTTCTTGTTCTTAAATGTTAGGTTTAAATATATTGGATTATTTTAAACATTACAGGGATTTACAGTGCCACAGAATACTTTCATCTGACTCTAAAGAGAGAGTGAAGTCTTCTTTACAATCTCCTGTGCTTGGTGGTTTCAGGCAAGAGACATTGTGTGCCTGCCATAAGGGCAAATCGTCAGTTGCCTGCTGGGCCACTTAAGAGTACTGCTGATTCCCTCAGCATGAGGCAAGAGAGATCTACTCTGGGTCAGGTCAAAGAGCAGAGTGGAATGCTGGGATGAATTTATTAGAGAGGGAGATAGACAGCACAGGGAAGGGGAGGGAGGGGAGTAAAGAAACAGAAGAAATGGCATCACCATCTAACAGGCATGATGGTACTTGTCAAACAGGTCAGTGCATCCTATGGAGAGACGCTATCTCATTTTACTTTCTTCCTTTTCTCTCTCTGCAGTCACTGTAAAAGGACAGATATACAGGTGTATCTCAATAAATTAGAATGTCGTGGAAAAGTTCATTTATTTCAGTAATTCAACTCAAATTGTGAAACTCGTGTATTAAATAAATTCAGTGCACACAGACTGAAGTAGTTTAAGTCTTTGAGCCGTTTTAATTGTGATGATTTAGGCTCACATTTAACAAAAACCCACCAATTCACTATCTCAACAAATTAGAATACTTCATAAGACCATTAAAAAAAAACATTTTTAGTGAATTGTTGGCCTTCTGGAAAGTATGTTCGTTTACTGTATATGTACTCAATACTTGGTAGGGGCTCCTTTTGCTTTAATTACTGCCTCAATTCGGCGTGGCATGGAGGTGATCAGTGTCACGAATCCTGGCCTTGCTCTTCCGTTTATTCGCCACCAGATGTCACCAACTCACCACACGGACTCTTACACCACATTGCACACTGGACTGCATTTCCCACAACTCATTGCACTGACGACACACACCTGTTTTCACTGATCACCAATCAAACACACTACTTAAGCTATGGACATTCTCAGTATCAGGGCCGTGTAATGATCTGCGTATAGCACTCCCCTAGCGCTAGCTGCTTTACTGTACATTCTATGTTAGCTCCGAGTGCTGGCGTTTATCTCTCTCCTATGATAGCGCAAATATTACGGAGCCCTAGTCATAGTCTTAGTTCAGTCATAGTCTTGCCTGCCTTGTTTATCTTGCCGTGTCTGACCCCTGCCCGTGTTTCCTGGATTAACCCTTCGCCTGCCGCTTGGACTCTGTTCGCTCCCGTTTGGATTATTGCTCTCGCCTCTGATTATCTCTCTGCCTTGCCCTCTGGATACTGTACGCTGATCAAGCCGACCCGCTGCCCACGGATTGCTGTGTCTTGCCCTTACCATACCTGTTTGCTGTCTACCGACCCTGCCTGTATATGACCATGTTTTGTAATAAAGCTTTGCATATGGATCCGCACGTCTCATGTCTCGTCAGCCTCGTAACAATCAGTTTGTGGCACTGCTGAGGTGGTATGGAAGCCCAGGTTGCTTTGACAGTGGCCTTCAGCTCATCTGCATTTTTTGGTCTCTTGTTTCTCATTTTCCTCTTGACAATACCCCATAGATTCTCTATGGGGTTCAGGTCTGGTGAGTTTGCTGGCCAGTCAAGCACACCAACACCATGGTCATTTAACCAACTTTTGGTGCTTTTGGCAGTGTGGTCAGGTGCCAAATCCTGCTGGAAAATGAAATCAACATCTTTAAAAAGCTGGTCAGCAGAAGGAAGCATGAAGTGCTCCAAATTTCTTGGCAAACGGGTATTAGTGACGTTGCTGTGTGTTTTCAAAAACACAATGGACCAACACCAGCAGATGACATTGCACCCCAAATTATCACAGACTGTGGAAACGAACACTGGACTTCATCAACTTGGGCTATGAGCTTCTCCACCCTTCCTCCAGACTCTGGACCTTGGTTTCCAAATGAAATACAAAACTTGCTTTAATCTGAAAAGATTACTTTGGACCACTGGGCAGCAGTCCAGTTCTTCTTCTCCTTAGCCCAGGTAAGATGCCTCTGACTGTTTTCTGTGGTTGTCTGTGGTTCAGGAGGCTTAACAAGAGGAATATGACAACTGTAGCCAAATTCCTTGACAGGTCTGTGTGTGCTGGCTCTTGATGCCTCAGTCCATTCCTTGTGAAGCCTCAGTCCATTCTTTGTGAAGTTCACCCAAATTCTTGAATCAATTTTGCTTGACTATCCTCATAAGGCTGCGGTTCTCTCGGTTGGTTGTGCATCTTTTTCTTCCACACTTTTTCCATCCACTCAACTTTCTGTTAACATGGATTGATACAACATTTTTGTGAACAGCCAGCTTCTTTTGCAATGAACGTTTGTGGCTTACCCTCCTTGTGAAGGGCGTCAATGATTGTCTTCTGGACAACTGTCAGATCAGCAGTCTTCCCCATGATTGTGTAGCCTAGTGAACCAAACTGAGAGACCATTTTGAAGGCTCAGGAAACCTTTGCAGGTGTTTTGAGTTGATTAGCTGATTGGCATGTCACCATATTCTAATTTGTTGAGATAGTGAATTGGTGGGTTTTTGTTAAATGTGAGCCTAAATCATCACAATTAAAAGAACCAAAGACTTAAACTACTTCAGTCTGTGTGCACTGAATTTATTTAATACATGAGTTTCACAATTTGAGTTGAATTACTGAAATAAATGAACTTTTCCACGACATTCTAATTTACTAAGACGCACATGTATTAGTCTAAGTGAGACTACCCAATACCCTTTTATTTATTTATTTATTTATTTATTTATTTATTTATTTATGAATGAATGAATTTGACAGTTTATTCAATAAAATATATTTTTGCTCATCAGGCTGTGTTTATTTGAAGAGGAATTTTTTTATTTTTATTTTATTTTTTGAGGAGTGTAATCTTGTGCAAAACTTAATTAACAGCAGCCATTACTAGTGTCACATGATTCTTCAGAAATTAGACTAATATGCTGATTCAGTCACACTTTATTTTAAGGTCCGGTTCTCACCCTTAACAAACCATTAACTACGACTTTTTCCTCAATAAACTCCTAATTTGCTGCTCATTAATAGTTAGAAAGGTAGTTGTTAAGTTTAGGTATTGGGTAGGATTAAAGATGTAGACTGTGGTCATGCAGAATATGTGCTTTATAAGTACTACTGTTTTTTTAATTGCTTTGGTGCAATTTTCACAAGCAATTGGTAAATTTTCAAAATTCTAAGTACTAATATCACAACAGATCATCAAAAGTGCACTTTTTTCAAACATTTCAGCATATTTTCAATTGTGTTAGTACAATACATACAATCACAAATTATTCTTTTCACTACACAAAATAAGTGTTTCATCTATATAAAAGTTTCATTCACAGTAGCTGCCTTTCATAAAGCTATTACTATCAAACTTTTCATTTGCATGACTTATCATTCAGTTTAATACATCTGTCTATTATTTAATCTAACTCATCTTAATGGTTAATCAGTGAATTATTTGGTGCATCTATAGATATAGATTCAATAGATATATAGTTTCTATATATAGTATATATATAGAACTATATATAGTTTACAATAAAAGTGATTTATCTAAGATGATAACCACTATTTTGTAAACCGTATGACCATGTCATACCTTCATCACACATTTTGATAACACACTGGATAAATACTTTTACAAACATTACGGATTTTATGTGAAATATGGAAGTTATTGCAGTTATTACAGTTATTGCCTGTAATTATTTCAGCAACAAAAGTGATTTGAAACATGAATCTTGCATTGTTTGCACTTGAATGAATTGATTGTTAAAAGTACCAAATTGAAAGAAGCTCTTACCGTTATGTTTTGGTGATTAAACCAAATGTTCTCAATACATATCACAATGATCTTGTGTTCTGAAAAAATTGATTATGTGGAATGAAAATGTGTGCAACAACAACGAAATCATGAGATCAGGTTTTGAAAGAATGACTAGTGGTGTTACAAGTGTGATCAGTTTAAAGTTTTGTACTAAGAATTAGGAAAATGCACCTCACTTATGAAAATAGTACCAAACCAATTAAAAAAGACTGTGATAAACAGCCAATATGTTAATAATAGGCATGCTAATAAGCAACTAGTTAATAGTGAGTGGTCCCTATATTAAAATGTTACCAACAGTGTTAAAAACGTATTTTAAACATGGTTTTTCATTTTTGCAAAATAAAAAAAAATCTTACTGACCCTAAAGTCAAAGTCAGAACAAGTGATAGATAGATAGATAGATAGATAGATAGATAGATAGATAGATAGATAGATAGATAGATAGATAGATAGATAGATAGATGATACAAAGCCATCACTAAACTAGAAATTCCACATGAGACTGAGTATTTTTTCAAATTTTTCCAAAAACTAATTAAAATCTAATTAAAGTCTAATCAAGATGGTACCTCTAATTTATACAAATATCTATACACACCCTTCCTCTAAGTAGGAAAACATTTCCTATTTTGCGCTGATCCTTTCAAAACCTCAGTTGCCCTCAAATCCACATTCCCTGCTTTATCTTTCCACTGTACACAACAGAAGCCTTAATGTCATAAGCCCTTGAGGGATTGAAAGTGCATATATATATATATATATATATATATATATATATAAGTAACACATCCTCTATCTTTGCAGTTTGTGGAGTAATTGCAGCAGCCGGTACACTTTTGTTTTGTTAATAGGGTTCAATTAGGCCCATGGAGTGGTCTGTGCTGAGATAAGATGTCTCCAGAGCCTGGTGGGGGGGCTCCAGCAGCACTTGTAATGAATGGATGGAGCCTCTGTTGATGTGCAGTGATCATTAAGTAGCTGATAATTACATTGGGTATCTCAGTGCCGTGTGTGTGTGTTTGTGTGTTAAATCCTGCTGTGTGAGGCAGTGGTACACTGATGAGTTTGGGAAGGGGAATAATCTGTGTTTTTGCATCCCCCTGATCCTTTTTTTTTTTTTTTTTTTTTTTTTTTCAAACTTTGTACCATAATTTCTGAGCTCTCCCTCATTTCCTCATTTTCACCGTCACTCCCACCCTCCCTCCTCCTGCACGACAGCTCATTTTTACTACTCAACAAGTCATCCAGAAAAGTAGTCGACTAGCAAGAATTTAGTTTCTCTATGTGAATGCTCTAAATCAAGGATTGGCAACCTTTTTAGCATGAAGTATGACTCTTTTTTTTCTTGATTATGACTGCTGCACAACCCCCACCCTCTTCAATTTTGAGATTTCCGCAGGATGCTAGACGTTCCCAGCAAGCACTGCAGCATGAACAAATCAAGCAGATTACCTAATTACTCACTGTTTTTACATATACATTATTTGCACTACTGTTGTCATGTTTGTTGTTCTCTTTTGGCTATGCGTCATGGTGTCTTTTCAATAATGTGATTTTAGTGTCAGCATGATGTTTGTGGAATGCTAAGAATCATGTACATTATGCCTGGATGTAGATTACTTTAGTGTGTGTGTGTGTGTGTGTGTGTGTGTGTGTGTGTGTGTGTGTGTGTGTGTGCGCGCATTTTTGTATAATGACACAGGTATGACATAGGTATTACAAGGTGAAGGTGACTTTTCAGGACATTGCCCCATGTCCTCACTTTTCAAAACGCTTATAAATCATACAGAGTGAGTTTTTGGGGGGGAAAGTAGAAATGCACAGTCTCCTGTGAGGGCTAAGTTTAGGTGTAGGGTATGTGTAGGGCAATAGCACATACAGTTTGCTATTATACACATACAGTATAAAAACCATTACGCCTATGGAATGTCCCCACTTTTCACAAAAACAAATGTGTGTGTGTGTGTGTGTGTGTGTGTGTGTGTGTGTGTGTGTTTGTGTGTGTGTGTGTGTGTTAATATAGATCTATGTTTCACAATTGTTTATAGTCAAAAGGAACCATTTTCTCAATTCTTTTTTAAAAATTTTAACAGTGAGCACAAGAGTATACAGGTATACAGTCCTCTAATCTAAATACGGACAGATGTGTACTAAGCAGATGCGTAGACCTAAGCAGATTGACAACCTTTGCTAATGTTATGAAAAAAATTACTTGATTTTAGACATGTGTGAAGTATTTTTTTTTTTTGCCAGTGAAATGTGCCATGTAGAAATTGGTAAGGAGGACTGTGTGAAGAGTTTTGAAAAAGTTACCTAAATATTAAAAAAAAAAAACAACTGGAAAACATCACACATTATAACTTATTATAATCTCTTTTATACAAAGTATTATTCTGATATTATGTTATACAGGTGTATCTCAATAAATTAGAATGTCGTGAAAAAGTTCATTTTTTCTTGTAAGTTATTTCAAAAAGTTCATTTTTTCTTGTAACTTATTTCAAAAAGTGAAACTTTCAACTTTTTGTTTGTTTTAATTTTGATGATTAGAGCTTACAGCTCATGAAAGTCAAAAATCAGTATATCAAAATATTAGAATATTTACATTTGAGTTTCAATAAATGACCATCCCTACAGTATAAATTCCGGGTATCTCTTGTTCTTTGAAACCACAATAATGGGGAAGACTGCTGACTTGGCAATGGTCCAGAAGACAATCATTGACACCCTCTACAAAGAGGGTAAGTCACAGTTATTACTGAAAGGGGTGGCTGTTCACAGAGTGCTGTATCAAAGCATATTAAATGCAAAGTTGACTGGAAGGAAGAAACTGGTTAGGAAAAGGTGCACAAGCAACAGGGATGACTGCAAGCTTGAGAATACTGTCAAGCAAAGCCGATTCAAACATTTGGGAGAGCTTTACAAGGAGTGAACTGAAGCTGGAGTCAGTGCATCAAGAGTCACCACGCTCAGACGTCTTCAAGAAAAGAGCTACCAAGCCACTTCTGAACCAGAGACAATGTCAGAAGCACTTTCCTGGGATAAGGAGAAAAAGAATTGGACTCTTATTCAGTGGTCCAAGGTCCTCTTTTCACATAAAAGTAAATTTTGCATTTCATTTGGAAATCAAGGTCTGGAGTCTAGAGGAAGACTGGAGAGGCACAGAATTCAAGCTGCTTGAAGTCCAGAGTGAATTTTCCAAAGTCAGTGATGATTTGGGGTGCCGTGACATCTGCTGGTGTTGGTCCACAGTGTTTTATCTAGTCCAAAGTCAATGCAATCGTCTACCAGGAGATTTTAGAGCACTTTATGCTTCCATCTGCTGACAAGCTTTATGGAGATGCTGATTTCCTTTTCCAGCAGGACTTTAGCACCTGCCCACACTGCCAAAAGCACCAAAAGTTGGTTAAATGACCATGGTGTTGGTGTGCTTGACTGGCCAGCAAACTCGCCTGACCTGAACCCCATAGAGAATCTATGGGGTATTGTCAAGAGGAAAATGAGAAACAAGAGACCAAAAAATGCAGATGAGCTGAAGGCCACTGTCAAAGCAACCTGGGCTTCCATACCCTCTCAGCAGTGCCACAAACTGATCACCTCCATGCACGCCGAATTGAGGCAGTAATTAAAGCAAAAGGAGCCCCTAAGTATTGAGTACATATACAGTAAATGAACATACTTTCCAGAAGGCCAACAATTCACTAAAAATGTTTTTTTATTGGTCTTATGAAGTATTCTAATTTGTTGAGATAGTGAATTGGTGGGTTTTTGTTAAATGTGAGCCTAAATCATCACAATTAAAAGAACCAAAGACTTAAACTACTTCAGTCTGTGTGCATTGAATTTATTTAATACACGAGTTTCACAATTTGAGTTGAATTACTGAAATAAATGAACTTTTCCAAGACATTCTAATTTATTGAGATGCACCTGTAGTAGCCTACCAGACAAAAGCTACCGGACTGTTTCTGAACTGTGGTGCCACGATCAGCTTCTTAAAGGTGGGCTATTGTTAAAGTTAGCAATGTCGTGTGGTTTGGGTGGGTCACAAAGTACTATACGCTTTCAGCCTTGAACCACAGCGCTGTGCTAGACACGGCTAATTGAATAGTGCTGGCTGAAGAGGAAAAGACACTCCTGGAGTGTGCGGAAGGGTTTCAGCCAGCTACAATTAGACAGGGAAATGATGCATGAAATGTGGGAGAGTGAATGGGGAGAGAAGACTAAAGAAAGCCATGGAGAGAAAGAAAGTTAGAGCTAACCACAGCCAAACTAACTAAGAAAAATGACATTTTCAAAAGTGAGAGAGGACAAAAGTGTGATAAAGTGAGAACTCAAGCTAAAGTCAGAAAATGGGAAATCATGATTGAACGAAGTTGAGAATGAGAGAAAGACGAGAGGATAGGTGTCTTTGCTGCATGTCATACTTTGTCACAGAGTTTAGAAACGTCAAAAATTGCAGTGTAAGGTTTTAGTTAGCACCTCAAAAGACTGAGAAGTCTTCACAGAGGGCTTTGAACCTGCAGCGCATATGAACTTCATCATCAGAAATTGTCCTTCGCTAATACCGCATTAGCCGTCAACATGAGGGAAGTCAGGCTCGTTTTAAGTTTGTCCCCATCATATTTTGTCCTCTACTGTACTGTGACGTGTATCTTGAGTGAACTGTAGGGACTTTAGAGAGCAAGAGCTTTTAAAATGGCTTCCCATCCCTGTCACTTCAGAACTGTGTTTAGCCTTGTACAGATACGAAAGGGCTGTCATTTGTCCTCTGCATGTGAACCAGTCTCCTGCTGTTCACTGATGTTGTCACGCAACTCATGCATGAGGAGAAACATTGTGCCAGCTGAAATCACACTTTGAAATATATCAGGTATAAATGGTTCCCAAGAGACTTAAATAGTCTATGTTATGTAACTGCAACAAAATGATTAAAAATTATTACAATTATTAAATTAATTCATTATATTTTGCCTATATAGCTCCTAAAATGTATACTTAAAAGTACAGAAAGCAAAGTTTCTCTGGTGAATAAGAAAAAGTAATCTTGGACTTTACCAATGACACTAGGAAACAAATCCCTGTTCGGAGGTGTATATGTCAAAAATGATTGATGGATTGATGTACTCTGCAACAGACACAAATGCAATAGGGATCAAAACCTCTGCAGACCTTCATTCAACAATTCCCTTAATGTTTGTGGTAGCTTAGTCTTTGAAAAGATTCCATGTGGGGAGGACATTAAAGATACATAAGATATATGAGATATGTAATAAAGCTTGAAGGGTGAAGGATACTTGTTTGCCTTGTTTACATCATATTGGACCTTACATCACCCATATATCCTGCAGACACCTTTATATTGCATCATATTGTTTTGTGTATGCTGTGTGTTTACGCAATGTGCAGACTGCATAATGTCTGTTGTGTCATTCTTCTGTCTGGTATTTTACCCGCATTTTCACCTGTGTTTCAGTTTACACAGTGTACATAGTTTGAGTATAATACAGCTGGAACGGACTTGCTGTGTAGCTGCAAACCAGTGGTCCTGATCTGCTGCATTTGTGAATAATTACATGATTTTGCGACAAGAGAAATTTGTCATGAAATAAAGTCATGATTTCCACTGGAAATTGGTCAGTGAGTCTGCCTCATTCATAGAACAGAACAGACAAGTGTAAGAAGAGGCAACCCAATTGTGTTGTAGACGGAGGTTTAAAATGTCCAAATAGGGAAAAGAGATCCTGTTTTTTAGCAGTGTGGGAACCCTAGTAAAAAAGTAGTATATTTAAAATAGATTTATTTCATACTAAGTGTAGTTTAAATCTGTTAACATATTTATTGACATATCACTTGAGACTTGAGAAAATTATAATTACATTTTATTTGGAGTACTACTTGTGCGCAGTGCACATTTCTTAATATTAAGCCTAAATTAAAGTTTTAATGTCACTATTGACAAGGACTGTACGATCTTTGTTTTTTCAGATTTATACACCATCTGAAAGCTGAATAAATAATCTTTCCATTGATGTATGGTTTGTTAGGATAGGACAATATTTGGCCGAGATACAACTATTTGAAAATCTGGAATCTGAGGGTGCAAAAACATCTAAATATTGAGAAAATCGCCTTTAAAGTTGTCCAAATGAAGTTCTTAGCAATGCATATTACTAATCAAAAAATTAAGTTTTGATATATTTACAGTAGTGAATTTACAAAATATCTTCATGGAGCATAATCTTTACTTAATGTCCTAATGATTTTTGGCATAAAAGAAAAATCAATAATTTTGACCCATACAGTGTATTTTTGGCTATAGCTACAAATATTCCCCAGCGACTTAAGACTGGTTTTGTGGTCCAGGGTCACATATATTTTTCACTAGAGAAGATTAAGTAACATTTGTAACTGACATTCTTTTTGCTGTATATACTAATTTTTCAATACGTTCAAATTTGTACATATGAGCTGAGTACACCTTTTCTATGACTTATTTTTCTGAATTCAAATTTATTTTGATATTTTGGTCACACTTTATATTTATTGTGTTTAACTTCTATGTAGAAATGATGAGTGTTAAGGTCATTAAGAAAACTGATCTTAACTGCAGTAATTATTCTATATTTTTTCCTTTACAAAAAAAAATGGGGGGGGGGGGCTTGGAGCTGCCTTAAATGAACTAGGCCATATGCCTGAAAATATGGCTAAAGTTTCAGATGCATTTTTTGTCACTGCTATGCAGTTAGTGTGGCAACGGTTGAGTTCAAAGTTGTTGAAACACACTAGGTGCCACATGCAGTAGCTAACAGCAGGCCTCCGCAGGTTGAAAAAAGGAACTTGAGAGTGAAACTGTTGCCGCTCACTCCTCACTTACCTTGTAGTTTGAGCAGGCACACAATTAGAAGAGGTGGTGGGGACTCTAGTGCATGAGGACAGTTAACCTGAAGGGTGTGTGGGACGCCAGGAGCTTGACAGCAAGTTTCAGAGATATAAGAAGAAGTCCATTGGTAGTCGACTTGGATCGAGGAGAAACGGAAGGACCTGAATTGGGATTCAGTCGAGGAAGCACCTGCTGTGAGCAGCGGTGCAAGAGACTGAGTTTGAAGGGCAGAAGCAGTAAAGTGTTCTTGAGTGCAGAGGAGAGGTACCTGGAGCAATGTCGAAGAATGTCATAGAATCACAAGCACGCTAGCATCTCCGACCCGTAACAGGGTTGTCAGGTACGTACCATGCGTGGGCTCTCTAGAACGAGTTTTGAGACATGGTGGGTTGAGTACTTCATCCTCAGAGGTTTAGATCGCAGGCTCTGCTATAGCAGACAGTTTCACGGCATGTGCGTGGGGACGACGCTGGAAGAACTGTCAAAAGGATGAGGTAAGTTGCTGTTTATATACCCTAAGCATCATGGTCGGAACAGGTGGGCATGTTTGAATGACATTCCAAACTTTTGGGTTTGGATCTCCATTCAAGATTTGAACATTTTATCATCCATTTCGCAAAAGCACTGATCCAGCTTTGAAGTTTGATTGGGTCCCTTGTAGATTAGAATGAAAGGCGCAGTCTTCAGAAACAAGTTATTTTGCCTTGCAAAATTTTGGCTGAAGACAACACAACTCAATACAACTCAGCATGGGTGCATTGAACTGCACTGCATGGTTAAAACCAAAAACCCCTTATGTTCACATCTCAAGAAAAATCTAAAGCAAAGTGTTGAAACCGGTGGCACATTGCCGTGACCAAATCTGACCTTCAAAGCATGAGAAAATTAAGGCGTGACGGCTGAGTAAAACCAATTACACTTGCGCACAAGTTTGAAATTCTACACCTAACATACTTTAAAACAGCTTTCAGTACTAGCTTACACTGCGGCAAGTGACAACACTGCTTAGCCTTGGCAGAAATGCTAGCTTTAAGATGATAAAATAGCTTGCCGAGGATTTGGGACCAAGGGCTAGTGGAGGTTGTGAAATGATTCGCTGAGGTGCCCTGTCAACGCCTGTCCAAGCGGCTGTGCGGGGAAAATGACCTTTAAATGATCTCTAATAGAAGCCTGGTTCTGCTCGCTAATGTCCGCTGTATGGGAGAGCTACTGCGGTGTGGAGAATCAGTCCTGAATGGCCCTATAAGTGCAAAATGTGACATGATTGAGAGGGATTTGGGCTCTAAATCAACTCAAGGCGTTTTTTTACAGTGATTCCTGACCACTGTGAGCCTCGGCAAATAGGCTTTGGAGCACAGAGGGAAAGCTTGGGGTGAGATAGTTTTGTCATCTAAGTACGTACAAGGTAAACATTCACAGACACTGACGTGCATGAATCTGCATATGTTTTTCTGTAAAGACATGGAAAAATGGCTATGATTACTAATATCAGATTAGTATGAGAAATGCGCAGCAATTTTTTGTTGACAATGTAAATGATATTTCTGTGCTCTGCAAATACTCACATCACACACCTCCGTTCTTCATCCGCCCTTCTCATTTACCTCCTTTATGGCATCACAATACACCCAAATCAGAAAGCACCATCAACGGACTTTCAATCACTCCAGACATGCAAGACGCCACCGCTCCATTCCATCTCTTCCATCTTTTTCGTCCATAACCCACGTCCACCCCTCTCTTCCTCTTAATCTAATCCGCTGCAGTTTAATATACTGCCCTCAGCGCTCTCTCACAATGCCTTTAAAAGTAGGTTTTATGAGACTGCAATTTCATTCCGGCAGAGGAGCCGGTAGAGTAAATCCTATTCGCCTGTCGTCACACGGCGATACATTAACATGACAAAAGTGGTGGCTGCTGTGGAGTCGTGTAGTGTGGAGATGAGTGTAGAGTCAGAGAACGAGAGAGAGAGGGAGAAATACAAAGATTAATTGAGGAAACTGTGAGCAAAATAGGCCTTCTTGGGTACTGAGAGTATACTTTCGTTTGCACATAACGAAATACTATATTAACTGATGACCGAGTATGTATGTGTGTGTGAGCAAGAGAGATGAACTAGATTCTTCTTAAGGTTTCTTTCTCATCTTCTTAAGATCTTTTTTTCATTGCCACTGTTGCTGCTCAACGGGGGGTTTGTAGGGCACCATTCTTTGCAAATCTGCTTTGAAACATTACCATTAGAAAAATAATCTACAAACTATGCAGTAAAAAGTGCTGTCTTGTATAGTACAGTGATTCTGTACTGCACAATACAGTTGTGCTGCAGGTAAAATGCTTTTAAACTCTTGTACTTAATTAGTACTCTGCAGTAAAACTACATTTAACTAATAATATATTTGTGGTCTGCTGTAGTATAACTTCAGTACAGCTGCAAATGTACAGCTGTCTACATAATACTAATACACTGTAAAAAGTGGTAACCTGCAATTGTTGCCTTAAAGAACTATTTCCACCTGATTTAACCATTAAAATTTGTTTTGTTTTGATTTTTAGTGCAATGCAATACAGTTTTTTTTCGAAGTTGTAAATAAAGATTAGAGTGTGTTTTAGAAAATACTATTTCAGAAAACACTATTTCATTAAATTTTTCATCAAATTGAAAAAGAATCACAAAGCACACACACACACACACAGTAGTGCATGTAAACATACATTTTAATTATGCCATTTATTGATTAATTTCAAACAGATTGAGTTGCTAATATTTAGGAACTGTATGTTTGTTCAGGTTGTGCTCATATACTAACTTTCTAAAATATCCATATAAAATTTCGGTAACATTTCAGAATAGGGAACAATTATTCACTATTAACTACGACTTTCCCTCAATAAATTCCTAATTTGCTGCTTATTAATAGTTAATAAGGTAGTTGTTAAGTTTAGGTATTGGGTAGGGTTAGGGCTGTAGAATAAGGTCATGTAAAATAAGGCATTAATATGTGCTTTATTAGTACTAATAAATAGCTAATATTCTAGTAATATGCATGCTAATAAACAACTAGTTAAGAGACCCTAAAATAAAGTGTTACCAAAGTTTCTTGCTCATGGTTCAGTTCTAGGTAGCAGCTGAAGCAGTGCAGGAACAGGAAATCTGCACAAAGTAATGGAGTAAATTTTATGGAAACGATTGCAGTATTATTACAGTTTTAGTATAGTCTGATAAAACTTGAACTGCATTTTTTAATACACTGAAGACGTCAAAAATACAGAACAAAGCTCATCTCTTCTGCTTGTCTTTCTGATTGTTGGTAAAAGAGAGAGTTCAATAATGACCCTTTTTATTTTAGCTGAACAATTTCTTCAGAAATGGGAGTTGATAAAGAATTTGAATTTCTGCTTGATTTTCTCATCTGCTTTGCAACTTTGGAGTAATAATGAGACAAAGCAACTTTATCCTCCAGGGTTTGTTGCTTGTTGTGGTTTTAGTTTAAAAATATATATTTTCTAAACCTAAATGTATAAATTTTTGCGTAGTTGGAGCTTTAAAGCAATAAAGAAATGCTATCAGTGACAGTGAAAGACATACACACACACACACAGCATATTACTGGCATCACCCAAGTGACATTCAAAGACCACTGTCACCAAAGCAGATGGCTTTTCTCTCAGAGGGCCTGCTCTACTGAATGTCACACTAACCACTCACAATGCTGGGGATGACTGGAGCCGGGTCCATGTTTAGAGAGAGGCCATATGGTAATGTGACAGTGTGTTTGGTGCGTGTCACTAAGGTGCTGTCATTAATGGACTGTGATAGATATTTCACATCTTCCGGGTGTACCGATGATCACCCATCCATTAGCTGCTAAACACACCACCTCTTTGATCTTTACTCTCTCTCTCCCCCAGCTACACACACATACTGTACACATCCAAGGCCCCCCACTGTCCACAACAATATCTGAAGCCTCTTCAAACAATATTTGAAGAAATGTCTTGATTTTTCTTTCTTTTTATATATTTTAGCTTATTTTAAAGCTTGTTTTGTTTTATTTTAAAGCATTTTAAATCACCTTGATGCCCCCTTGGGAGTTTGCTGAGGCCTTCTAGTGGACCCCAGCCCCCTGGTTGAGATCCACTGAATTAAAGGGAAAGATATCCAAAACTGAAATTCCTATCACTATTTACTTATTCGCGTGTTGATCCAAACTCTTTTGGCTTTCTTTATTCTGTGGGAGAAAAAATGTATTGAAGAATCTTCAGGCTTTTCCACAATGGCAATTTAAACAAAGATGGTTTGTCGAAACATTCTGGGACAACTTCACAAAAGCACCATAAATTCAAAAAAAGCAGGACTCCAAACATTCAACTGTGTTCTTCAAAATAAAGAAAAATATAAACATAAAAAAATGAATGGAATGCATACTGTAGCTATCATTCCCACACTGAAATAAAAATATAATATATATAAATTATATAAAATTATTCTTGTTGATTAATCCAACCGAACCCTGGCACACCTGTCGTAACATGCCTGCATTATGTTGGTCTCACATTTGTAAGATTTCCCTTTGTAAATAAAACACATGCCCATAACAACTGTAATGGAAAAACTCCATCGGATTCATTCCAATTGAGAGAAGCAGAGTGGCCCATCTTCAAAACTATGAGATTAATTCAGCATGAATTTTGCTGACTGACACTCTTTTGTAGAGGAAATTGGCTCCTTCCTAAGCCAGGGCCATTTTAACCACGCTATTACATATTATACCAGATTCATTCTCTCTGTGTAAACTGAGAGGAAATGTGTGTAAGAGAGAGTAAAAATCCCTTTAGAGAGAGATACTGAGAATGTGAAGACAAAAAGAAATTCCTATACAATTATAAAACTGTCTATAGAAAATCTAGAAAAGCTTGAACAGACAGATAGGAACAGTCAAATACAGTTCATTTAAAATAAACACTGAGATTGCGAAAGAGAATATGAAAAGTAGAGAGAGGTTTGAAGAATACTGCATTGTAAGCTCACACTCAGAAGTTCAAAAGCTGATGTTCTTGGCAGGCTTGTGCTGGTAACCTTCCTACATGTGACATTATTTACATAAAGGACTAGGGCTTCCGAGAATTTTAATTATTGATGGTAGCCATAATGAATGATTTATTTAAGAAAAAAGCCAATCAAAAGAAACAGTCTCCCGACACAACCTAGGTAGTATTATATATTAATAACTCAAGGACAAGCTGTCATTGTTCAGCCCTACCTAACGCTTCAGGGGTACAGCAGAGAAGAGACAGCTTTTGTACTCGCTATCACGCTTTAATGTCACTTTGGAAGAGTCTGAAATGGTGTTAAAATGTGTGGATGTGTGTGGAAAGAAAAACATGTCCCTATTATTAAGATTTAAAAAGTTTGTCTTGACTATGGTTAGTCTCCACAATGTGATTTTATCTTTCTAGTAAAATAGGGGGGGGTTGTCTGTTTGTATTATGACTCTTTTAAGTTTCAAGTTGCCATTGATCATCAATATTTGGAGTTTCTTCAGATTTTTTTTTTTTAATAAAGGTTTGTAAGTGAGAAGTGGCCTCTAAGAAATTACATTTCAGTCCAAATTCTCTGCCTTTGCCTCGCAGTTATAGTTACTTACATTTTGACTCATTTCAATCCAGTTCCAAACGAATAAAGGGTGACATGAAATGAATGGCTCCATCACAGTAATGACATTAGAAGGATGAGGATCCAGCCAGGTTTCTACAGCCTGCTAATACACAGCAACAAATGAATCAGGCAGAGAAAAAAGGAGTGAGCAATCATGTTAGCTCTAGATATTAGGCCGTGAGAATGTCACTGATAGACGCTGCAAATGAATGGAAGAAAGTGATATACACCAAATCCAATAATATTGTGCCACTTCATGATAACCAGCGACTGAAGCCCACAATCAGTCACCTAATTACAAGTATTTCAGCAAAATACCTTTAAAAAAATTGCAGAAAAGGAAAGTATGAAATGTTTGTGTGGCAATTTCAGTGATGGCTCAGTTACTGAATCATTTGAAAGACTGCAGACACATAAACAGCGTAAAGGTCACAGAACATGACATTCTTGTAGATGAATGAAGACAATAAAATCGGCTACACACAATTCGCTATGCCATTATCACACATTAAGTCACAAAGGCACTAATGCCAATTGATCGTGCAGCTAATTAGGCATGATTTGAATTGAGCTATGATAATGAACGGTCAAAGGTCCATGTCAGGAGAAAAGAGATTGCATGAGGTCACAGGCCTTTCAATGTATGTGAAAGTAATAAAAATGTCATTGGCTATCAGTGGGCCAAAATAAGAAAACAATCCTTTAATTAACTTAATAAAACTTTGAATTGTTTAAACATATGTGACCCTGGACCACAAAACCAGTCATAAGGGTCAATTTTTCAAAATTGCCTAAATTAAAGTTTTAATGTCACTATTGACAAGGACTGTACGATCTTTTTTTTTTTCAGATTTATACACCATCTGAAAGCTGAATAAATAAGCTTTCCATTGATGTATGGTTTGTTAGGATAGGACAATATTTGGCCGAGATACAACTATTTGAAAATCTGGAATCTGAGGGTGCAAAAAAATCTAAATACTGAGAAAATCACCTTTACAGTTGTCCAAATGAAGTTCTTAGCAATGCATATTACTAATCAAAAATTAAGTTTTGATATATTTACAGCAGGAAATTTACAAAATATTCTCATGGAACATGATCTTCACTTAATATCCTAATGATTTTTGGCATAAAAGAAAAATCAATCATTTTGACCCATACAATGTATTTTTGGCTATTGCTACATATACCCCAGCGACTTATGACTGGTTTTGTGGTCCAGGGTCACATATTACAAAATTTGCTTCAATAGGAAAGAAAATATATTTCCCAAATTAAAATACATTTCGGTGCTATATGTTGAATAATGTAAATATGTTTAGATACAGAAATACATAAATATATTAATGAAATGTGAATATACATAAATATATAAAATGGCCAAAGTGATATGAGTGATATAAGTGACTTAAACTTATTTAGTAAACGCATATAAAAATAGAAATATAATTATGTTGATGTTTTGTAGAATCTATGTTAGCTGATGTGTTCCCTGTGTTGTGTTGGACTTTTATGTTGATTCTCTTGTTTTTGGTTCCATTTCCTGTACTGTTTTTTGTAGCCCAATTGTAGTTTAATTCCTTATTGGTTGCCTTTGTTTGTTTCCACAGATGTTTCCTTGTTTACCCTTGTGCATTTAAGTCTTGGTTGCCTTGTGTTTCATTGTGAGTTGTTTTACATGTTTCTGTTTCCCTATTTGGCTTTCCTGGACTCTATGTTTTTTATCATTAAAAATCTGCACTGAGCTCATTGTTTTCTCCTTCTTCCTTGTGCTCAGCTTCACATTAGCAATACACTTTTGTCCATTTTTTGTTTATTTTGACTGTGGGTTTTCATAGTCCACATGAGAACATGTTTGCCTGGCAAAACTAAATTACAGCTCAAGGAGCAGAAACAAAAAAACACTTTGATGCATTTTATTTTAATTTTTACTATTACATTGTTATTTTCAAAAGAAATACAGCAACCTGTGTTATGAAATAAAATATATAGTAAACGTCAGTTCTCCTGCCAGCAGAAGAATCCCCCATATACATTCATTCAGGCATTTACGAGAGAATTTTACGGCTCACTGAGCCTCTGCCCTGACGATATTAACAACGGTGCGATATCTGAAACACACCACCATAAATCAGTGCAGTGTTAAACAGTTAATCTCTCCCTTTGGCTCATGTGAGTCACATTCTAGACTGATTCATATGTGTTTGGCTATAGTTATTTTATTGCGCTGTAGTAACGGGCACGTTTGTCCCAGATTTCTTATGCAAGCAAACACAACCTCAGTTATGAGTGAATATACTGTACTGTACACCCTCATGCACAGGAAATACAGTTAAATACATCTTCTGATGCATATTTCATGTGCTCCGATTAAATCATACAGAGACACTTTGAGCAGACTTGTCTTTGAAGGAACCTCTTGACTTCTCTCTGACCGAGAGAAATGTTTCTGCAGTCACACATGAGTCCTTTGATAGCGCGGTATAACAGATGCATTGTCTATGCTAAAACCTGGGACTGCTGCGATATGAACCGGCCACAGCTGAAACAGCCAAACCCCCTTTCCATCTCCTACAGCCAACCCTTGTCTGGACTCCCCTGTGCCAGGCCAGGAATCAGAGGGCTTCCCTTGCCTGGATGTTCTATTCAGTCTCCTTTGCCTTTTCTCTAACCCCTGCCAGCCCTCTCTTCACCCTCCCCAGACAGAGGCATTGGCAGGGCTGTGCCATGCTGTGCCATTCCCTGATGCCCGTGCTGGTTAGGCCGCTGCCAGCCTGATTGTCTTTGCCATTTATTTATGTGTTCATGTTTGTGTAGTTTTAGGCTGCATTGAGCAATGCCTGTGTGCTGCTGTGGCATGCCGGGATGTTACAGTAGAAAATATACATGATACAGATGCAGAAAGAATGAGTATTAAGCATTATCCTTCCCTTTAGTCATATGTTTTATCCTGTACCACCAACATGTGGCTCATTTTGGAGGATTCCATCAAAGCCTCAGCAATATTTGCTTATTATTATGTTTTTATGGCACAACAAACAGAAGTGTGTTTAACCACAACATATTTTATAGTATTTATATTTATGTACAGTAGATACATTTATACTATTATATACACTACATTTCAAAAGTTTTGGGATTTTTAGTTTTTTTTTTTAAGAAATGTATTCAGCAAGGATGCAAGTTGCAGTAAAGACATGTACAATGTTAAATAAAAGTTTCTATTTCAAATAAATTCAGTTCTTTTGAACTGAAATCTACTCAAAAAATGCAGTATAGTTTGCACAAAAAATCAAGGACCACAACTGTTTTCAACGCTGATAATAAAAAGAAATGTTTCTTGAAAAGCAAATCATATGATTTCTGAAGTATCGTGTGGCACCGAAGACTGGAGTAATGACTGCTGAAAATTCAGCTTTGCATCACAGGAATAAATTACATTCTAAAGTATATTAATATAGAAGACAGTTATTTTAAATTGTAATAATATTTCACATTCCGGCCTTATTTTTGATCAAATAAATGCGGCCTTGGTGAGCATAAAATACTTCTTTCAAAAACATCAGAAAATATTACAGACCAACAATAGTTTACATAATACATAGAGACACAAAGAACGAGTATCCTTCCCTCTAGTCATATGTCTTATCCTGCACCACAAAAATATGACTATCACGACATTGTCACATTAATTCAAAGTATTCCATTAAAGCCTCTGCAACATTTGATTATTATGTGTGTTGCATGGCACAAAAACAAAAGTATGTTTAACCATAACATGGTCTATAATCTTTATATATATTTATGTTCCTCACACATAGTTCTTTAGAAGACTGTGCCAACAGTAAAAAATATATATTCGGAGCTGCAGCTCAAAGGCTACATAAAAAAATCCCTTCTTATGGAAAACAAAATAATAAATGATGACAGAATTTTTATTTATTTGAACATTTTAAAGTTTATCCTCAGGTAAAGTCATGAAATCCAGAGTGACATTTAAAATATAGAACAAAAGCTATGTTTTGTAGGTGCAGGATAAAAGCTGCTGGAGTGCTGCTTCTTTATGAGAGTGTGTTGTTAAAGGCATGTTGATACAATCTTGAACTTAAGGCACAGAACAGCTAACCTTCCTAATGAGATCTTTGATGTTCTAAAGTGCAGACCAAAGAGACCAAGCGAGGAGAGCAGCTTTGCCTGTCAATAAGGCAAAGTGATCTGAATCTAATGGAATCAAGCAAAGCCAAACTGACTAAAACTGAATTAAGATGAACTTGTTTAAAAGAAAGAAGAGAGAATTTGTTTGCAAAACGCATTTTGAATGAATGTTGGTTTTCCAAAATGTTTACTATTCATTAGTATCTTCAAAAACACAAACAATAAAAGAATTCATCATTATCTCTACAAATTTTGCATCAAAATCTACATGCTTAGCTTGATGGGTATGTGCTAATTAGAGAAAGATTATAACTATATGTGAATCAGTGAGAGAGTGACATAGTGAGAGGAAAAGCATATTAAGAGGATGTAGTAGATATTATTTGTGGATGTTGTATTCGAAAACAATGTGCAGATACACAAGGAAAGACAGCAGGAAAGCAGAGAAACGAGAAGGGACTGAAGGGCAACCACAGAGTCCCGGTCTGTTGGGACCAGAGTTTACAAGACACCAATTAGATATGATGAAGCAAAGCTCCTCCAAAGTGACTCAGATCTCCTCCAGCAGTAGTGCAGAGGATCTTTGTGCACTCTGTAGACCGGCTCATTAAGCAAAACATAGATGGGTCTTAGCTTATCGCTGCTGAACACATGCAAACCAGACACTATTTTTCTCAGGCACTCTACCTTTTTACTTGCTTTCCCTGTCTGTTCTTTCTTTTATTTCTATTTTAGCAGCAGAAAGCCATCTTTATTTGGTCTGGTCACTGACCTTGCATGATTGCTCTCTCCCTCTCAAAAGGGAATAGGAGCCATTTGTACTGAGAAACTTTTTTCACTATTAAGAAAAACGCAGGATTTAAGTGTTGCCTGGTGCAAAGGTGAGGTGAAAGAATTCTGCAAAGCCCCAGAATGCATTTTAAGCCAATAATTAGAGGCAAGAAGTCTAGGCCATAACAATTCAAATTCAAACCAGTATATACTGTAGTTTAGGGAGCCTATATCACAGTATTACACTCTCATGCATGTAGAACGACTCATACAAGCTTTTAAGTAGGTTAAGCAGCCCTTACTCACTGGATAGGATTTCAGTTCTGACAGATTAGTCATTTCTGGTTCTGAATGAACTCAGACGGACAGCAGAAGAACTGACAGATGATAGTCTTAGAAGACAGAAAAGAAATGCCATATTTCAGCATTTCACAAGCATGTTATATCTGTACAGAGTGTTTTCTTTAAAACATATGTAAGCAGAGAAATTAATAAGGTGAGGGGACAAATAAAAATCAGCCCAAAATCCAACACACGGGGTATGAACTGAACATTGGTGGTACTTGAAAAGTCATATCTGTGGGTATCCAACAGAAATCAAATAGACAGTTAAAGGACAGTAAATGCTGATAAACATACTAAAATACACTACCATTCAAAAGTTTAGGATCTGTAAGATTTTTTATTGAAAGGTGTCTATTATTTAATCAAAAACACAATGAAATTGTACATTGTGAAATATAATTACAATAAAACTACAAAAGCTGTTTTCTATTTTAAAATATTAAAAAATAATCAAATTGATCAAATTAAAAGTAAAATTAATAATATTAAGTCATTTATTCCTGCAAAGATGCATTTTCAGCAGCCATTATACTCCAACATTTCTTAATATTTTAATATATCTTATATCTTAATAAAATGTTCAAAACAATTAGAGTTTTTTGTTTTTATAAGGAGTCCTCACTGTCACTTTTGATCAATATAATGCATCCTTGCTGAAAGATATTAGTTTTTAAAAAAAAAAAAAAAAAAAAAGAAAGAAAAGAAAAACTCTTACTGATCCCAAACTTCTGAAAGTTATGTATTTGATTTTTTTTTTTTTTTTTTTTATTTTAAATATTTAACCTCTACTGAACCTGACCATAACTGGACCAAGACTCTACTAACAGTACCTATTATTGAGAAAATGTTTCATGCTGAAAACATAAAATGTTGAGGTCTGTGTTCAGACTTTGTTGTGATCTCCTCTCCACAAACCATATGTGTCAATCTGACGGGTCTCTGGTAAAGTGAGAGAGAAATCTGGGTGTTGAATTGAAGGAGCAGCTGTGGAGAGACCTGTGCAGGAGTGGAGTAGCATCCATAATGAACTCTGGGTTCACTATAAAAGAAAATAATAATAATCATTTTATTCACCAGCTCTACATTACCCCAGTCAAACTTTATAAATATAACTCAAGGATCTCTGCGTTTCTCTTCAGATCCAATGTGATTGAGGGCACATTTTTACACGGCACATGGCTATGCCCTGAAGCAGCCTAAAGCAGGCTGTACGTGATGCACT
>JAFVLL020032239.1:0-11787 GCA_021397915.2 Tor tambroides | reverse complement strand
GTTGCATCTGCCATTAGACTGCCTTCCTGATACTGACCTCCTGCCTGTTTTTGTGTACTCTGCTTTTCTAATAAACATCCGCAAATGGATTCAACTTCTGCCTCAGCGTCCCCGTTACACCAGGCCATTTTCAAATACAAATGCACCTCAGGAAGTGTGTATCCAATGTGTATTTTTCAATAATCTGGAAAAAAACAAAAACAAAAAAAAACCTACCAAAAACAAATACCGAAATCAATGGCAAATGTTTATCACAAAGTTATGATTTAAATGGCATAGCAAATTACTGTTTCTCCACAGAGAGATCACATAAATGGATATAAATGCACAAACATAAAACCATAAAATGCATTTATACTAAAGAGTTCCTGCAAAACAAGTCGGTTATCTTTAACAAGCAAACAGGCTGCCTAAGATAAGACCGGTACAATGCACACGTGGATTTGGAGCTGCATTAATGTGCTCAGGCAGGCTACAGTCATCGGAAAATTCTACCTGTGGACCAAGATCTCGCACACTTTCTCTTTCTCTTATTATGGTCCTCCATATTACATGGGGCTGGAAGAGATGAGGACATTAAGAATAGGCTCATCGGAGGTGAAAAGTAAGAGAGAGACAGATAAGATAAAGGGGTTCAGAGAATTATGCACTAAAAAAATTGGATGTCCATATATCAGCCAGTATTTTTAAAGGACATATCAAACATAGATATGTATTTTGCTTACTAAACTGTTAGAGATGCACATTAATGGGGGATACTGTAGCTACTTATTGATGAAGAGCCATGAAATAAAATGGGAAACAGGAGGAGATTGTGTGGAAGGAGGTGAGCCAATTATAAGAAGAGACAGAGATGGTATTACAGAGAAGGAGAGGGGGAGAGATGCCGACAAAGAGAAGGAGAGAGAGTGTATGACGTTAAATGCAGCCTCTGGGTGATGACTCAGTCAGCTGTGCCCTTTAAGCTCCACCAATCACATTACACTCCACCTGTTTACAATCCTCTCTCTCTCTCTCTCTCTCTCTCTCTCTCTCTCTCTCACACACACACACACACACAGACACACACTAAGACATATAGGCAACTATTTTCTTGACAGCATTTCAGCAATTATCAAAGATCCAGAAGGATAATTTCTAATGCAAACACCCAAAACTCATCACACATCTCTATATTCAGAGATCCTGGAAAGACTTTCACGGGAAAAAAAAAAACAGTCTGACAGCTGCATTAGATGCTAACTAATGCTGCTTTCACGTGCTATCAGAAATTTCCTATTTCCCACTTATGAAGTCGTACATTCACCGCGCTATACATGCAGTTTACTGACAATTCTGGAATTTCGAGCAAATACATGCTTATTTCACTGCTTATAAAACATACAATATGCTTTGAATGATCATTCATATCTAGCCTATAAATACACTACTTTAGCGACAAAACAAAGGGATGTATTTGTTGTGAGAACAGCATTGACAGCAGCAATGGTTGTCCCCTCCACCATGTTTAAAGTTTATGACCCGCCCAACTCGGAAACTCTGGTATCAAAATTATTTCAGAATTTCCCAGTAGTAAATACGACTTGAGAGGCCGTTCACGTCTAATTTCCAATTAGGAAACTCGTATTTACGATAATTCCGAAAGCACGTGAAGGCAGAATTACTGTGCATATATTGAGAGAGAAATAAGAAGCAGTCTTACAGTATAATATAGACAGACATTTGACAAGACAGCATAAAGTCCGGTTCACGTTGCAGCTTTTTCTGGTCATGAAGACATAAAGAAATCGCCTTATTAACATACTGTATACAGTATATGTATAGTGACCACAGTTTTTATTTTGTTTATACACATTGTTCCATAGAGATTAGGTTTGCCTGTAGAGTTGATTCTATCTAGGACCATGTTTGTAATGTCTGATCAAACAAATACTAATAAAACAAAATAATTTAATATTTCCGCTAAGCTAGCAGGCTAATTGTCATTCATGTACACATAGCAATAGCAACTGTAATGTCGGCTTTACCAAACACCACTAATCACTGTTCAGAGTGTTAACCATAAAGGAATGAGGGTTTATTAATTCATTAAATTAACATATAGCCATTATCATAAATAAACTACTTTTAGCTCACCTATGCTGATGGCAATATCCAACTTTCATAATTAGCAGTCTGCCACTTTATTAGAAAGAAATCAGGTATACATTCACCCTACAAATAAGAAACATGGTGTGAAGTAATTGCTTTTCTATCTGTGTCATTTGGGTCGTTTGTCTGTGCTGAATAATGGGACTGGGGAGAGGAGGCTCTAATGTAACTACCCCAATCCGTCAGACTGGCCTCCATTTCAGCTCAACATGCTGCAGTGTTTGATTCAAGTATCATTATTCAGGGCTGCTCAAAATATCCTGAGTGCAATTTCCCACTACACAAAAGAGTTGGATCACAGGATTCCAGCTGCCACTCGCTTTAGTCATCATGGTATTGTGCTATTAATTTAAAATGTTTCCCATGATTTTAAAACTCATTCGGAGTACAAGGCCATTTTAATTTTAGGCATAATGCATATTAATGCATAATGCATTAATCTGTAAAAACATACAAGGCACATAACGTACAAACATGAACATCTGTTTAAGAGTACATTATCTGGAAAGCACCGCATTTTAATTATCACTTTAGACTCACAAACATTCAAAATAATAACACGAGAAAAAACTGCAGTGCAGAATGCTGTTCTAACCTTTTATCAATGTGTTCTATCAATAACGTTATCTATACAACAAACCATGTCAAACTAATTTAAAATATTAAGATATAATATAATCATCTAAAACCTTCTTCAGTTCAACATAAGCGGTAACTGACAGTCAGGTATTAATTTTCTTAACATTAACCACAAATGAACCCCAATGCAGGTCTAGTATCACACTGAAGAGGTTTATTTTGCTATTACGCATGGCTGACTGCACATTATGCCACTTATTACAAGATGACTTTGTAAATCAATGAATGAATGAACGAACGAATGAATGAACAAATGGACAGGAAATAATGATTTGACAAACACAAAACTATTAAATCGTACTCTCTTAATGGACAGCCATCAGTTAGTCAGTTCAACATTCACTATATTAAAATATTTGACTCAATAATTCTGAGATTGGCCAGTCAGAATTAAGTATTTAAAAGGTAGTTTCACAAATGCAATGGTTAACCAGCTGTGAAAACATATCAACATGCAATGTTTGGATGAAATGAGTCAAAAATTCTCCCTGCTCTTGTGACCAAATCTCTTTCTTAACAACTGCACTAATAATAAAAAACGTTCCTGTGACCCTGTCTTAACAATGCAGTGAAAACAGCAGGCATCAGTCAGTCATTATACACTGTCATGTATGATAAATTAATCAAAGCAGCTGTGCAGGCAGGTTGGCTCAACGAATGCGGAGAGGATGATTCATTGAGTGGTCTTTATCCACCTCTAACGCAACTATGAGGCAGAATGAAGTGACAAAAAAATGTTACATTCACACAATGCATTCTCCACAAACACAGCTCTGGGTGGTCAGCTGGGGTTTACACCGATGAAGTGAAATACTACTGCAATACTGCAAAAAGTATGAATGAATGAAAAAACAACCCCTCTCTCTAGGAAGCCAGCATCAATATGATCAGAAGGGGGTGAGTATGGCAAGCTGCAGTAACATTTATTAATTAAAACTATACTTACATTTATTCATTCAGCACAGAATTTTATTCAAAGCAACATCACAAGCAATTTGTCATAACAGAGAATGATATTTGCAGCAGTGGCGTGCACAGACCTACAGAGGTGCAGGGGCTAATCGACATTGCTAGGGCACAATCGTGGTCTGAGGGGCAGGGGTGGGGATGGTTTGGGTCCCCCTCTGTAGAATTGAAACGCCACTGATTTGCAGTACACAATCCCAAGATTAACATGCAAGCTAAGAGCTGAAGTGAAATGCAGAAAAAGAAAAAAAAATGTTTTAAAGAGGACCTATTATGGAAAAATCACTTTTATAAGCTGTTTGAACACAGTTGTGTGGCCACAGTGTGTGAAAACAACCAACCTATAATATTAAAAATTCACCAACTCATTTTTTTATAAAACCAATAAGTCATGAACAGTCTCTCCAAACGAGCTGTTTCAGATTCTCCCTCTCTGCACGTCACTGAGGGGAAAAAGTCCCGCCCATTAGTGACGCTCTCTGTCCTATTAGCATAAACACAGCCCTGAGTGAGAAGATGCGGTCCGCCATTACTGGAGATATATATACAATGTCAGCGCCAAAGAGGCTTTACAAGTGTCGTGTTTTGGGATGCACTAATGAACATAAGGTCTGCAAATCTCCCCTCATCTGAGCCGAGGACACTGTGGTTAAAATTTCATTTGAAGGAAATATCCGGAAAAAATCAATGCGTCCCCAATATGTTTAGGAGTGTACGAACGTGCACGATGTAGCTCAGACAAGTAAGTATCTGTTTGTTTTCCAAATTGCCTTTCTGAAAGAGCTTCTTGGCACTCTGTAAGGCTAATGATGCTAAAGCTACCATTGTCTCTGTGTCTTTGCACTGATGCTGCCTTCAAGTGCTATCAGATCGATCGTGAATAGGAATGTGGTAGTTAAAAGTTGCGTATGAAGCAATGTGAGTCGATCGCTTGAAGTTGAAGTTGTCGAGCTCATAATCAGAAGTGGGACTTATAAAGTCTGTGATAGCATGAGACCAGCTATGTTGTTATTTTTATCCCGCCGTGCTCTCTGTGCAATTCATAAACGTGAATTTATTATGCACAGTATAATCAGATGACTGACTTTGAAACCGAGTAGTTTTCTGTAAAGATAACAGGCTTGCATTAATAGTGGAATGTTTATTTGCAAAGGCTAGCACTGCTAATGCCGGAGCTCGAGCTCTTGTAGCTCCGCCCTCTTCTCCCGGAGCAACAGTTCACTCACATTTAAAGCAACACACTCAAATTCAGCGCGTTTGGGCTCATACCCTAAAAGTGGCAATTTTAACAAGCTGTAAAAATTTATCTGTGGGGTATATTGAGCTAAAACTTCACATATACGCTCTGGGGAGATCAGAAACTTATTTTACATCTTGTAAAAAGGGGCATAATAGGTCCCCTTTAAAGTGCTTTTGTTAATGGCTGTGAATTAGTTAAATGCATGTGGAACCGGCGTGTCTTTAGCTTCAAAACTAACAAGTGATTAAACAGTAACTGGAATCTAGTATATTAGTTACTAGTACATATTCCTTTCCTACAAGCCATAATCTCAATAGTGGCAAGGAACTATTTCATTGCAATTTAATCCTATTAGGATTAGTGAAATACATGTGAAACGTGAAATACTACTAACACTTTAAAAAATATATATTAGTAGCAGGCTAACAAATGTATTATAGGACAAGAAAACAATAGTGTCCAATAAATACATACTAGTATCTATTCCATGGGCGTCGGAAGCAAAATAAATGTGGGTGGGTCCTCCCCCAGAAAAAATATTACTGAGTGTCTATTTGCACTAACTCCGCCCACCACTGTGTGATGTGTGATTCCGCTAGTCAACATTATAAAAGACCAATCTTAATCATTAGCTCTAGTGGCGCAGATGCTAAAACGTGTGTCAGTTTAGTTTTGACGCGATCGACCCGGGTTCGAATCCGCCTTTTGGCAAACTTTTTTTCTCCCTTTTCAAATTTCAAAGCACATCAGAAAAGTATTTATTTTTAATAAAAATGAAGGAAATAATCAAAAAGTTGAAAACAAAGTACCGGGTAGGGTTAGGGTAGATGTAGGGAGGGCTTTTGTCCCAATAAAGTGACGTCCATTTAATAATTTGAATTAAAATTAAAATTTTCACTCAATAAGTTATTATTGCATACTGTTTTATAATTACAATGCGGAGGTGCAGATAATTGCCACTATTTGCAATAAGTAGTACAAATAGCAGACAATCCTGCTATTTTAACAGTGTAAATAGAATCTATAGCTATTTGCACTTAGTGTGAATAGCATATCGCTAAAAATACTGCTATTTTCATTTGGTGTAAATAGCATCCATTGCTATTTACACTTAGTGCAAATACCCGCTGCCAAAAAATTACTGGAGTATATGACATTTTCTGTAGTTTGGTGCTCTTTAATTAAGCAATAGGCCGCCTTGTTGGCAGGTGTTGTTTATGTTACCTCTGCGCACTAACGTCACAATATTACAAAGGACGGCAATTTTAACACAATTCCAGTGACGCAGGTGGTAAGCGCGTACTGATATTAACGTGAGCGACCCGAGTTCGCGTCTACCTTTTGCCGAAATCGTTCTTCCTTTTCACATCTCATATTACATCGGAAAGGCATTTGTTTTCAAAAAAAAAAAAATGAAGGAAATAATCGAAAAGTTGAAATAAAGTACCAGGTAGGGTTAGGTGTATCTGAGCAGCAGATACGCTAAAATACTGTGTTTACTTTGCTGTGTTGCGGGAGTGCAGCAGGTGCGAGTAACTAGTGAAAACACAGAATGGAGTTATATGGACTCTGAATGAGCCAAGTGCAATAGATTTGAGGAAACAGCAGTGTGGAATTCAAGGCTGTAGCTAAATGGAGTTTAATCATTAGGCATACCTCATGTGGAATGGATCTGAAAAGTGCACAGACATATTCGCTGAATTAGAGACGGTAAAAGTGGGTGGGTCCAATATCATTGGTCTTCAAAAGTGGGTGGGTCCTGTCCCACCCACATTCAATGGTTCCGACGCCAATGATCTATTCAACTAGTAAAAACTGAAATACTGTAGGTACCAGCAATAATTAGAATACAAATTCAGTGGCAAAAATCTGTTAGTAAGTGTCACTGGGATAGTGGCTAGCATGCACGCCATTGACACAGGGCGGTCATGACTCCCGTAGTTTTGAAAAGACAGCAGTCGACCCCCACACTTTTGATAAGGGAAAATAGTCTGCATGATTCACTAAATAAAACTTCCGACAACAAACATCACATTCATTGTAACTCAAACCATACACTGATGTTTATTAAAATGTTTATTTCATAATAATGAGAAAATAAATTATGATCGCATTTGGTGTTAGCCTACATGTATGAAGCCTATTCCTATTTGACAGTGAACGGTACGTCATCTT
Source organism: Tor tambroides (assembly GCA_021397915.2). Taxonomy (NCBI): domain Eukaryota; kingdom Metazoa; phylum Chordata; class Actinopteri; order Cypriniformes; family Cyprinidae; genus Tor; species Tor tambroides. The sequence goes on along the minus strand of JAFVLL020032239.1, from coordinate 4,616 downwards.
CTTCTAATGGCGCTTCTGACAGCGGTTCTAAACAGGCAGGGAATTTAGTAGTCTTACTTGTGCCTGTCTCAGCTGCTACACAAGTTTCTTGTAGTCTGCTTGGCACAACCAGAAAGATGAAGCCAGCGACACAGAACAGTATTCCCTCGTTTTTCAAAAGGAAAATAAGGTAAGTTGACATTATTTTTACACATTCTCAGCCAATATGTAATGCCAATTGTCATCATTCCCCCAGAAGCCATTTAGCCATGTTTGTGATGGCCTTAAATTCTAAATGATTTAATCGAAGAGATAATCGTTTAAGTCAGTGGTTCTCAAAGTGTGGTACAAGTATGCAGAGGAATCACTAAATTAAATATAAATTAATGTTAAAACACAATACATTTAAATTTAATCTTTGAGTAAAGGTTTTTTTTCTCTAACATGTAAGTATTGTACAGTTTTTATTTAACTTTTAGGTACAACACATTTTTATTTAATAATTAAGTTTTTTATTTACCTATATGTATGCACAGTACAGTGTTAATGTTCAAGTAGCTGACAACAATAAATATTCTTATTAGGAATAAAAATGCTTTTTTAACTGTGCAGAGCTGTAGCTGAATAGTAAGGCCAACTACACTACTGTACTTTAATGTTGGTCATACTTGGAGAGCCAAATATTTTCTGAGGTGGTATTTGGTATAAAAATTTGAGAACAACTGGTTTAAGTAATAAATATAGCCTAACTTCGTATTGTAATAATAATCAATAGTATTCTATTAATGATCAGGCAAAATTAATATAAGATGGTGGTCCGACGGTGAACCTGAAGTGGTGGTCCGACATCTGGAAATCAGATCTTTCGATCTGGGCTTTGCTTACAGTTTGCCCCCCACCCCCACACACTAGGGCTGTCAAAAAAAATCGAATTGACACATATTCATCGAATTTAAAATAAAAATCCACATTCGAATGAAAAACGTTGCATTCAAATTTTAGGTGTGCGTCAGGCAGCCTTATCAGTGGCGCACGAGATGCGATGAAGATGTAGGTAGGTGTCATTGCATTTTAATGTTTTTTTTTTTTTTTTTAGCCTATCCAGTTGAACCCATTGGATACGTTGTTCATTCAAAATACTGCGTAAAAAGAGAACATCAATGCGGAGATGATGTTGTTTACATCAAAACTGAAACCAAGCCGTTCACATAGAACGCATATTTTGCGCATTTTCTAGAGGGACATTTATCACCGTTGCACTCACGTCTCGCTATAGAGAGTCAGATATTTAAAAAGCCATTTAAAATGATTGTAAGTTAAACTTTGAAAAAAACATGTCTCTAAAATTTATGGCGGGATGGGTCTTTCCCCATTCCACTGTATCTCATGTTTTTAAATGAAAAAAGTAACGTTACTCTTTGTGATTGGTTTTCCGTGCTTTGTATTAAACTGTGTATACAAGATGCTGTTTTGTTTCTAATTGGTTAAGCAACTTAATTAATTATATATGGTTAAACATTATTTTAAACATTATTCACATTTGTAAAGTAGGCTACTCATGACATAAAACAGAAACTAGTTCGTTTAATACCTGAATGTTAAAACAGCTTGCCATATGGTGAGGACTAAATGTGTCAGGTGCACCTAGCACACTTTGCATGTATAATATGTAGAAATCGATAACTGCAATATACAAGTGGGTCACATAAACATTCACCTCTCTTCATCCTCTCATTGTACTGAGCAATTGTAAAATTCACACACAAACTTTTGCACATTCATCAACGATTCAAGCAGCTAATGCAATAATATCCACACAGAATCAATGTGACATCTGCACAAACTTACGCGAAATCAACATCCGCGGTGTGTCCGCAGGCTACAGACGTCCACGCACTGACAGCGAGGCGGGTTTGGCTCGGTTAACTTCCATTGATCGGTGATATGTGATTTCCCACGCAGGCACACACACAGTCACGCGCTTTAGCTTACGGGGCGCCGACTGGTGCGAACTGATTTACAGGATTTGCGTCTATTTACAGCGGCTTATTTTTGCAGCGGCTAAGTTACTGTTTGAGGAATAAATTAAATGGCTAATAATTGATTAGCCCTTTATTAGTCAGCTTTCTTTCCCCCTCTCAGCGTGGCTATCTCTCCTCACACACATGGTGACATCCAGCGGCTGCTCGCATCCTCCTCCAGCACCTGAGCATCCCGCTGATCAGCCAATCACAGCGTAGTGTTCAGCCCGTTATTGAAACATCAGCTAACACACGCAGAACGAGGGTTCTCCACACAATCATCTCTGAAAGTTAAGGCGAATGAAAAGAGAGGTAAACTAATTTGGTAATGTTGCCGTGTATATCGGAGAGCTTAATTAAAACGAAGCTACAACAAAGATGTTGTGGCTTCCTGAAGTCAAGGAACTTTCAGCTACTTAAAATGAGTAACTCAGTTGTTATATAGGTAGATGGTTAAATAGAACATTTTGTTTGTTTGCTTGCTTGTTTTATTCAATAAATAATACTAATTACCATAATGCTCAGACACAGTGTATAAATCAGAATGTGTAAGTGCAAATATAATTGTTTATTCATTCATTAAATGTATCAACTGTATGGATGCAAGCAAGGTTTAAAATTAACACTTCCTAAGCACCAAATACTTCAAATCTTTATTTATCAAGTATATAAAATAGCTGTTATTTATGGTTGCCCTTCTCAATTTTATGCACTATTAGCAGGTGTGACAAAACATTTTGACAAAAAACTTGGAACTCTGGATGTGGATGTGTGTGTGTGTGTGTGTGTGTGTGTGTGTGTGTGTGTGTGTGTGTGTGTGAACCTTATTCCCTTGACGTTTAACTCATAATGTAAGACTGGGAGAGAGACATGTTGATAAATGGCAGAAAGCACTTCTGTTTCTTTTGACTCTCATTAACACATTAATTGTCAACACACACACATACACACACACACACAGTCTCGACAGTGTAATCTTTTAGTGCTGTAGGCTATCTATAAAGTCTGTAAACACATTCCTAACGATGGTGGTTAGGACAGTAGCCAGAAAGAGGATCAAATAGAAAGGCAAGGCATCTCTCAGCTCCTTATCGCTACAGTGCATTGATGGAGACTGCTGAGAGCAGCAGGTTTCACAGTGCTTGCTAAAGTGCTTTATGGCAGATGTGAAGAAAAGAAAAGAAGAGAATTAAGATAAACACCATCCACTGTCTAAATATCCTGCAAACACCACAGTAACACTTTAAGGTGTCCTTGTTGCACATTTTACATGTACTTACTATTATAATTACAATGAGTGCTCTAACAGCGCTCTCTCCACCCTCAATACCACGACTGAGGTGCCCTTGAGCAAGGCACCGAACCCTCAACTGCTCCCCGGGCGCTGCAGCATAAATGGCTGCCCACTGCTCCGGGTGTGTGTTCACAGTGTGTGTGTGTGTTCACTGCTGTGTGTGTGTGCACTTTGGATGGGTTAAATGCAGAGCACAAATTCCGAGTATGGGTCACCATACTTGGCTGTATGTCACGTCATAAATTATGCTTAATTATACCTGGGGCAGTCGTAGCCTATGGTTAAAGAGTCGGACTCGTAACCCAAAGGTTGTGAGTTCGAGTCTCAGGTCTTGCAAGAATTGTAGGTGGGGGGAGTGAATGTACAGCGCTCTCTTCCACCTTCAATACCACGACTGAGGTGCCCTTGAGCAATGCACCGAACCCCCAACTGCTCCTCAGGCACCGCAGCATAAATGGCTGCCCACTGCTCCGGGTGTGTGTTCATGGTGTATGTGTGTTCACTGCTGTGTGTGTGTGCACTTAGGATGAGTTAAATGCAGAGCACAAATTCTGAGTATGGGTAACCATACTTGGCCACATGTCACATCACTTTCACCTTCACTTTCAGAATTACATGCAAGTAACCCTAAGCCTAACCCTAACCATATAGTAATTAATATTACTCAGTACCTAAAGGTATAATTACACTGTAACAAGGACACCTTAAAATAAAATGTAACCAACACCACTTTCAGCTGAGCTGGACGGAGATTGGGAGTTGATGCTCAGATTCACTCGAGCTCATTTGTCTAACTGAGGGAACATGTACAAAAGGCAATCCATATGTATAGGCCAGTCTCTTACAATATATCTATATAAAATTATAAACATGGATTTCTGATAAAATTGTGGTGGTTATCATACATATTACCAGTGTTGAGACTAATGAAATACAAGTAACTGAAATTACGTAATCAGTAATTTTCTTAAGTAACTAGTAAAGTAATGCATTACTTTTCAATTTAGAAGGAAACATCTGAGTTACTTTTTCAAATAAGTAAAGCCAGTTACTTTGTTTCCCCTGTCTTGACTGACAGCTCTCATGTTGCCATGTTGAGAGAAATTGGGAGTAAGTACAGAGGCGTTGTGTGTGCTGTGTGCACATGATGTTACTGTAGTTCTAGACTAAATACACTGAACAAAATTATAAATGCAACACTTTTGTTTTTGCCCCCATTTTTCATGAAGCTGAACTCAAAGATCTAAGACTTTTTCTATGTACACAAAAGGCCTATTTCTCTCAAACATTGTTCACAAATCTGTCTAAATCTGTGTTAGTGA
>JAFVLL020032238.1:12500-22103 GCA_021397915.2 Tor tambroides | reverse complement strand
TAGGCAACGGCATTCGAAATCCGCGCTGACGAAGCTTCACGAGCGCGCCGCCACGCTTCCCCCGCCTGCGCCTCCTGAAGCGTTTGACCAAAGCTACAGCTCCGCCAACAACAATGTCCAGCAAAACGTCCGAGTAGTCAAAATCCGGTAGAAGATTTTGTGGTGTGTTCTGCCGAATGTTCAGCAGGTCATCCCTGGTAAAACTGATCGTATTTGAGTAACAAAAAACAGGAAAAACAAACAAAAACAGTACAAACACTGAAGAGCAACGCACAATAGCTGCCATCTGCGGCGCCATCTTGTTAAAAGTCTATAAGTCTATAATCTAGACTTATAGACTTATAGACTTATAAGTCTATAAGTCTATAATCTATATTGTAAGTGTTCTGAGGGTATATGATAACAAAACAAAATAATTAATTGATTTTCTGTACACAACTGTTCGTGTGACTCGCCACAGTTCACTCCGACTTGAGAAGAAAAAGCACATGAGTGCACCATTTTGACAAATCAAGATGAATAAAAACAGAACAAAACTCCATCCGTGTACTTTCTTCTCTGAGATGAATATATCTGTTGTGCTCTTCGCAACAAATTATGACATTCAGCTGACAACTGGAGTTTCAGTCTGGAGATATTCAACTCAGTGAAGAAAGTACGTTGTGTCACTTAACTGATTCTATTTGAGTTTGACATTAGCATGTTGCTAAGCTAACAACGAGATACTCACATTTTGTGTTTTGCTTGCATGGTAAGATTGTCCTACAATTGATTCCCGTTGGGTTTGGCTTTAACCTGTTGCTAAGCTAACAAACAGATGTTTTATTTACAAAGTGCATTGTGTAAACATGTCCCACAATTGATTCTGCATGAGTTTGACGTTATCATGTTGCTAAGCTAACAAATATTTACTCACACTGACAATGGGGTTTTGTTTGCAAAGTGCATTATATCCTTGTACCACAACTGATTCCCTTTGAGTTTGGCTTTAGCCTGTTGCTAAGCTAATAACCAGATGTTTTGCTTATGTAAACATTGTAAACTCATCCCACAATTGAATCTGAGTTTTGCATTAGCATGTTGCTAAGCTAACAACCATTTACTTACATTGATAATAGTGTGTTGCTTGAGAAGTGTATAACTGTGTCCTACAGTTGATTCCCATTGGGTTTGGCTTTAGCTAACAACCAGATGTTTTGTTAAAAAGTGCACTGTGTAAACTCGTCCCACAACTGATTCCCTTTGTCTTTGACTTTAGCATGTTGTTAAACTATCAACCAGATGTTTAGCTTATGAAGTGAATTGTACACTCATCCCATAATTGATTCTATAAGAGTTTGACATTAGCATGTTGCTAAGCTAACAACCATATACTCACACTGACAATAGTGTATATCGCGCATTCACAGCACTTGCGTCGCCTGAATCACGTCATTCACGTCACCCGGTGTGAGTTTGCGCCTATTCATAACATCGCATTGACTTTGTATGTAATCTACTTACGCAAATAATTACATTTGCTTTTAGTGTGCACACCATTAATTTGGCTTTAGCATTTTGCTAAGCTAACAACCAGGTGTTTTGTTTGCGAAGTGCATGGTAAACCTAAACCACGATTGATTCCAATTGAGTTTATTTTTAGCATGTTGCTAAGCTAACAACAAGATTCTCACATTAACAAAAGTATTTTGCTTGCAAAGTGCACAATAAACGTGAACCACCATTGAATCCAGTTGAGCTTGTCTTTAGCATCTTGCTAAGCTAACGACTTGATACTCTAAACACAAATAAATGGTACATATATACTGTGTAAAAATAAGTAATTTTTTTTCTACAGCATTTGAATAAAATTAATTAATTTTCAACAGACTTTTCTACCGAGCTCAGTGCAGTTCATTCTGGGACTGCATTTTCTGGAAATGATACATGCAATACTGCCTTAAAAATCACCCAAAAGAAGGTATCTTAGAGGCCATCATGATTATACTCTTTAGAAAAACCTTCATGTCTTGTCAGTAGTTTTTGTTATAGAGCTATTATTTTAATAACACAATCCTGTCCTAAAGCACAGAGATCAAATCAAGCAGCATCAGTAAAAAAAGACAAATGTGTAGGCATTGTTAAGACTTTTTGTAATGCCGTTCATCATAATTACCGTGATCATAAATCAATGTCGTTATTGAGTTTGAGGCATAGAGAAAGAGAAGGGGAATGATGGATATTGATCGGAGGTTAAGCACTTTGCTTTTTAAGCAGGATAGTTCATCCTGTAGAAGCAGGAGTGAGTCTTTTCCACCTTTACAAAGCATTGATTAGATAAGGTATCTTATCTAAGAGCACATCTAGCCGACACAAGAAAAGACAGACTTCTCCACTGGCATCCACTCAGAGTGCACTCACCTACTTATATTGAGTTGAGCTGAGGACATGCTTTTATGCTGAAGAATTCCAACCTGCTTGTGAATCAAGACGTGTTTGCTGAAACATCTTTCTTTGATAAGAAAAATCCATTTTTTGATTCATTAAAAGAGCAAGTTCTTAAGAGTCATTTGTTTGTGAATCAGAATACTCCACTCCTGCTGAATATTTTTAATTCACTAAAAGAACAGTTTCATTTGAGTCATTTGTTTGTGAATCTTTCTACTATGGTTGTGCTGTATGTTTTTGATTCACAAAAAGAAAAGACTCATAATGGCCGTTTGATTCTGATTCACTAAAAAAGTTATTAGTTAGTTAATCAAGACTACACTTGTTCCACTATATGTTTCTGATTCACTAAAAAGAACTAGCTCATAAGAGTCATTTAGTGAATCAGACTACTCTGGTTGTCTTAAATGTTTTTAATTCACTAAAAGAGCAGGTCTATTTGAGTCATTTGTTTGTGAATCTTTCTACTATGGCCATGTTTTGTTTTTGATTCACAAAAAGAACAGGCTTATATGAGTCAGTTGTTTGTGAATCAGTCTGAGAATGAATATATATATAATTCCATTTAAAATCCATTTAAAATATAATAGAATATTCCAGGTATTCTATATATGAGCAATATCACACAACTAGACGTGAAATATGGCTGTATATCGGCATGGCTGTGATTTGGCCGTAGGTAATCACAGCGTGCCGATATACAGCCATACCTCACGTCTACTCGTGTGATATTGCCTTTATACAACAGTTTGATGGCACAAGTGTGTGAATAAATTAGAAACAACTACGGAGGTCTTTAAAGCCCTCTTTTGTGCAGAACTACTTCCCTCCACCACACATTCAAATCTAAAATTGACAGTTTAAGCCCAAGCCTCTGTTACTCATTCCAAAACGTCACTTTAGAACTAGTAACAAAGGAAGGTTGAGTTTCTTCATTAAAAGCTCATTGTATTACAATATTAAAAGCTATATTATGTGTCGTAGAGTATTATGACTCAGCGAGTGTCATTACCTGAATGCTGGTCATTACCAGCATTCATTCTTCAGCTCAATCTCATATTCACAATAAAACATTACTCAATGTCTGCACTCTAAAAATCTCTTTATTTTAGCAGGAGATAAAAACAAATGACAAACGTTTCGGCTTGTTGCCTTCGTCAGTGTCAATTCACAATTATTTACAATAAAACATTAGTTTGAATTTCCACTGAGGAAAACGAATTATCCTTTCATCTGTTAAGGGTGATTTCCATTGACAGCACTGCTCAGTGCATTTGTTGTTTGTGTCTTACAAGCTGTTGTTAAAAGTATAAATAACTTCCATTTTATTCTTTTTCAATATAAAAGTCTTTACTGCTGACTTGTAAAAACTCTTGTCTCTTGTTGCCATCTAATGGCGGAACAATGTCACTAAAATCACCATCATGAACACACACACACACACACACACACACACAGTTCCTAATACTAAATACTACTATTATTTATATAAAATATTATTTATTTAATAATAATGTTCAATAAACAACAACAGCAATCATAAATGTTGCTAGGCAATTCAGTCAAAAGTACAAAGACAGCGCTCTGATGTACAGCATTGAAGTTATATCCAAAAGTAAATATATCTCATGTTTAACCACTATAGAGACATCAGAGCCAGTGTCAAATTCCAGAAGATCTGGCAAGGTGAGGCTTCTCTCAGTGGGTTCATGAGCGCTGAACGGCCGCTGACGCCCTGGAGCTCACATCTCCGAAAACGTTGAAGCAAATTTTCAAATAGATGTTATCTTTAATAACAAACAGCATATTTGAACTCCAAACAAGTACATTCTTGCCTAAAAAAAAAAAAAAAAAAAAAACTCTTAAAACTACATTCTGTCAGACAAAACAGTATTTTTAAACGTATAGTGGATTCGGGTGTCTGCCATGACACTCGCTATGAGAAATACGGTGAAAAATGGAGAAACGGCTGTTGAAGTTCTATTGGACTCTAATATCACACTCTTATCAGCCAATCAGATTCAAGGACCAGAAAGAATTATTATATATACTATTATATACAGAAAGAATTCTATATAGAATATCTGGCAACCTTTTTTTCTCACAGAGAACAACTCATGCAGTAATTTCTTCTGTGTCCTCATCTTAGAAGCTGGATCATCTCTCAAAGTACTTTTGTGGGAAACGTATACATTTTCATCAAATGGCTGACGAACATGAGATCTGAATCATGAAGTCTCTGATGGGCTTTCCATTAGATTAGTGCTGCTTATGTGATTGGATAATGATGTGATTGGAGGACAAGTGGTGTGTGGGAAGACCAGGTGGCCTTAATGCCTGTGGAAAGGCAAAGACCGGAGGGAGGATATAGAGATGGATTCCACTGGATATGACTCACCCCTTGATATGGCAGATCTGTTTCTGCTCTTTAACAGCACAGAGATATAGAGCCCGGTTTTTATTGAGCCGTCTGGCATTTCCACAAAAGTGCTGTGTCATTTGTGCCTGGAATTCTTGCCACTTCAGTTTATGACTTGTAGTGATATTCGTTTAAAGAACCGGCTCATAAGAGTCATTCATGAATCAGACTACACTGCTTACACTGCATTTTTTAAAATTTATTTACTAAAAGGAACTGACCCCATTGACCCACACTGGTCCCATTGAATGTTTCTAATTCACTAAAAATAATTGTTTCATAAGGATCATTTGTTAGTGAATCTGGACTGCACTGATTGCAGTTTCTGATTCACTAAAAAGAACTGTTTCACAAGAGTCATTTGTTAGTGAATCAGGACTACACTGGTCCAACTGTATGTTTCTGATTCACTTTTTTTTTTTTAAATGAGAATTGCAAAATTGATATATTTTTGGATGTTAAAAAAGACAAAAAACCCATAGACTTACACCGAAAGAGGGTTCTGAGCCATATCTAGAGTCCAGAATATGAAAGAGACCCTAAACTTTCACATATCCCTCTTTAATATTAAACAGTATTGCAGTTAATTGATGGTAGCTGATGCTTGTTGGATTCTGAACTCCTACTCTCTCTGGAGACATCCGTCTGACGTCTGCAGTGAAGTGGCCGCGATCCCAGAAACCGCGCACCTCACATTAATACTCCATGCTACAAATACACAGAGCTGAAACTGTGTGAATCTTAATGATACCGCCGCTGCCCAAGAGTTTGTGGAGTTCATTAGTGTGATGAAGTCAAAAGTCAAGGGTGTCAACACTGCAGCAGCAACGCATGTTTAAAAGTCTAAGCAAGTCAATCTATGAAATTGCCTGGATTCAACTCAAGTTCGATTTTCCTTAGGCCATCTTCAGATAAAGCATTCATTGGTCTACAGTGTTGTACAGATCTGCCAGATCACTTTACAAATCAAAACCTTTGAAAACTGGGGAATTTTTGCAATGATTTTTCAAATAGGGCTGTAAATTTAGCCTATATTAAGCTGTCGCTCAGTATATCCTCGATTCAAATTAATGTAAAATAAAAGTATAGTGTAAATGATAATGGATTCCATTTACTTGTGATGGTTATCATTTTAAAAATAATACTGTTTTGTGTCATGAAATGTAGTTTTAAGAGGTTTTTAAGCGAGAATGGACTTCAGATATGCGGTTTGTTAATAAAGATAACGTCTGTTTGAAAACTTGCTTTGATTTTTTTCGGAGATGTGAGCTCCAGGGTGTCAGTAACAGTTCAGTGCTCATGAAGCCACCGAGACCAGCCTCACCTCGGCCAGATCTTCTGGAATTTGCCGCCAAATCTGATGTCTCTATAGCGGTTAAAAATGAGATATAAATTTGTTTTGGGTAAATCTAACTGGCAGTCTTTGGTCTGATTAATCTATTATTTGTTCCAGAGCAAATAGTTTTGGCTGAAGGCAAAATCTCATCACGTTTTATATAACTTCAATGCTGTATATCAGAACGCTGTCTTTGTGCTTTTGACAGAATTGCCTAGCAACATTTATGATGGCTGTTGATGTTGTTTATTAAATATTATTATTCAATAAATAATATTTTATGTAAATAATAGAAGCATTTAGTTTTAGGAAATAGTGTGTGTGTGTGTGTGTGTGTGGGCGCGCGTGTGTGTGGGCGCGCATGTGTGTGTTTGTCAGCAGTAAAAACTTTTATATTGAAAAGACTGAAACGGAAGTTATTTATACTTTTAACAACAGCTTGTAAGATGCAACTAACAAATGCAGTGAGCAGCATTGTCAATGGAAATCACCCTTAAGAGATGCAAGGATGAAGTACGATGAAGAGCCTGTTGCTTTCCTCAGCAGACATTCAAACTAATGTTTTATTGTGAATATGAGACTGAGCGGAAGAAAGAATGCTGTACCAGATGAAGGTAATCACACTTGCTCAGTCAATATCTCTCTAATAATACTCTACTACACAAAAACACTGCATTTACTACAGTAATACAAGCTTTTAATAAAGAAACTCAATGTTACTTCGTTACTAGTTCTAAGGTGACGTTGTGAGGCTTGGGCTCAGCTGTTAAACTGTCAAGTTTATATTTGAATCCGTGGTGAAAGGAAGTAGTTCTGCTCAAAAGAGGGCATTTAAAGACACTTCATTGTTGTTTCTAATTTATAAATGCAGTATCACACTCATATATATATATATATATATATATATAGTTCAATTTTTTCAGACATCATGATTTTTTTTATTGTACATTCCAAGTAATATCAATCAAACTGCAGTTGTTTTAATTAAGTAATAATAACTTAAACAAATACAAGGAATTTACAATTTTTTTTTACATATTAAGTTTGTTTTATAACAAAAGCAGATAACTCCAACAGTCGTTTTTTTTTTTTTTTTTTTTGGCAAAAGCAGATAACCCCACATTTCATGTTTTAGAGTTAAAAAACACTCGTTTTAATCTTTGCTGATTTATTATCAGTGCTGGAAACTGTTGTGCTGCTTAATAATTTTTTGGAACCTGTGATACTTTTTTTTCAGGATTTTTTGATGAATAAAAAGTTAAAAAGAAGAGCATTTATTTATAATAGAAATCTTTTCTAACAATATACACTTCCGTTTAAAAGTTTGGGGTCAGTAAATTTTTATTCTTTCTTTTTTGGAAAGAAATTAAACCTTTTATTCAGCAAGGATGTGTTAAATTGATAAGAAGTGATAGCAAAGATTTATATTTTTAAAAAAGATTTATATTTTGAATAAATGCTGTTCTTTTTAACATCTTATTCATCAAAGAACCCTGAAAAAAGTATTGCAGTTTCCCAAAAAAATATTTGGCAGCACAACTGTTGCCAACATTGATAATTCTAATAATAAATCAGCATATTAGAATGATTTCTGAAGGATCATGTGACACTTTAGACAGGATTAATGGCTGATGGAAATTCAGCTCTGCATCACAGAAATAAATTATACTTTAAAGTATATTAAAATAAAAACCATTATTTTATATTGTAATAAAATTTTGCAAGATTACTGTTTTTTTTTTCTTGATTTTTGATCAAATAAATGCAGCCTTGATGAGCATAAGAGACTTCTTTAAAAAACATTACAAGTCTTACTGATCCCAAACTTTTGAACGGTAGTGTATATGTGTACACACACACACACACACACACACACACACACACACACATACATATGTGTATATATATATATGTGTATACACACACACACACACACAAACATATATGTGTATATATATATATATATATATATATATGTGTATACACACACACACACACACAAACACACAGACCATTGATCCATATTTTAAACATCAAATTAATTCACAATTAATAAATCAATAAGTCCTGTTCTGTTTTGTTTTTCATTTATCATCCTGTTTTTTTTTCTGAAACATTATAGAAGTAAAATGGTTTGTATTTCATTTTTACTTTAAATTAAGAACACTGTCTGCTCTGATGAAGTCAGACTTAAGTGTAAAGTATTTCCATCTGACTCTGCTGTCAGTAGAGACACTGTGTTTTCCAGGCTATTTTTTGATATGCTGCAAATGGAGGCGATACGCCCATCAGACCATCTGAATTATTGACAAAGGCACTGGCCCGCTCTGTTTGTGAAGAATCTGAAGTTTTGCTCAAGTGCCGTATCTTATATTTTCCATTTCTGTCGCTTGCTTTTGCTGTTAAAGCCACATTGTGGAACCAGATAAGCATTTTGCTGTTTGTTTCTGTGTTGAAATGTTGTTCTGTTGGACAAAATAAAGTAAAATGACTTGTGACAGATCTTGCTGGCACAGAGTGTGACAGTAATGAGGTTGTTAGATTCTTCCTCGCATTCATCTTCATGTCTGGGCTCGACTCGACACAGTTACAGAGAGACTGAGTCAGAGTTTGCAATTAGTCAGACAATTAGGAGCCTGTCCTCTCTATCGCTCGCTCGCTTTCTCTCAGTCTGACTGTGGCTCTATTCATCATCTCTAGACGTGTGAATGAGCAAACACACATACACACACACCTCTGAGACAGACCTGCACACTGATTCAGAGAAAACTCCAACCATTTTCTTTTATAAGCCAATGAACTGCCATCCTTTGAAGAATTGCGAATGACATAATTGGTTAAAATTTCGGTAAAATATAAAACATAGTCACTGATCATTTTTCACAGTCAAAGTGATATCATCTTACAGAGCATTGTGATATGCGGGGATAAATGTATATATTGTCACCATGAATTAAGAATTTATTCCCACAACAAATTAAAGATATAGTTCACCCAAAAATGAAAATTCATTCATCATTTACTCATCCTCATGATGTTCCAAACCTGAGCTTCTTTTTTCTGTTGAACACAAAAGAAGATTTTTCTAAGAATGTTAGTAAGCAAACAGTTGACGGTAGCCATTGACTTCCATAGTATGGAACAAAATACTATAGAAGTTGATGGCTACTGTCAACTGTTTGGTTACTAACATTCCTCAAAATATTTTAGTTAACTAAACAATTAATGTGGCCACAATTTACTAAAACAAGGCAACTAATTATTCATTTGGTTACCACTAAATTTGGTTAGATTTATTCCTAAATATTTATTCATAAAAATATATAAATTGAAAAATGTTATATATATATATATATATATATATATATATATATATATACACACACACACACACACATATACAGGGGTGCACATAAGTGGT
>JAFVLL020032238.1:0-7500 GCA_021397915.2 Tor tambroides | reverse complement strand
ACATTTATGATAGTATGTTTGATTATATTATATTACATTATATTATAATAGTCTAGGTTAGTAATTACAGGTGCATTAGTAACTACATGAATTACAGTGGTGTGTTTCCTGCATTGCTTTTGCTTTTTATATATATTTTTATATTAGACATTTTATTTTATTCATAGTTTAATTTATTTTTTTAATTTATTTGTTTTATAATTGTTTATTTACATACATTTGTAAATACATATTAACTTAGGTGTTTAATTATATTTTATATTATATTATATATTATATTATTAAATAATATTGAGGGTTCTCTCTACACACACACACACACACACATATATATATATAAATTGATTATTTATTATACATATTATAAAGATTTATTTACTTATACATATATATTTACATACACACACACACACACACATATATAAATTGATTGTTTATTTATTATACATATTGTAAATATATTTATTTACTTTTCATATTATATTATATTATATTATATTATATTATAGTATAGTATTCTCTTGAGTTGTGCTGGTGTAGGTAGGTGATTTCTCGATTTCTCTTGTTTCTCAATTTGTCAGTTCTTTATTTCTTTTCCACATCTGTTCTCTCTCTTTCTATTTGCTCTCAGTATTTCATAGGCCTGCTGGAGCAAACAAGACATTTGGGTTAGCATCTGAGAGGAATTATGTCTCATGCATTAGGAGTGCTCATGAATATGCATGAGAAAATGTACTCATCGGGAGCCTCATGTTGCAAATATCATCTGTCAAATTGCCAGGGCACCAAAAAACAAATATAAAATAATTGGTGCATGTAAATGTAAGGTGGATATATAAGAGTCGTGAGTGAATGACATGAGCGGTGAGCGATGTCTGTAATGTGTCACATTTGGAGGTGTAATAAGGTGTGAAATCAAGCAGGGCAGTAATTGTGCTGCTCTAACAGCAGATGTGGTCCATTTGAGAAGATGTGATTTTGATGAGATGAGTCACAGCAGAGAGCAAACATTCACTCATACACCACCAACACAAGTGTGTTCAAACTCCAATATCCTTCTGAATGTGGCATATCATATGTTAAGACATAATATATACTAACACTTTTTTTTTTTATAAATTCTTTTATTGAGCAAGTACACAAAGCGACAGTAAAGACATTAGAATTCTTGTATCTATTTCAAATAAATGCTTTCTTTTGAACTTTGTTCGTCACAGAATCTTGAAAATTGTAAAATAAATATGAAAAGTGAGAAAAATGAGAAATATATATATATATATATATATATATATACACAATCTGAAACACTACAGTACAATACAATGTTATGATCTGTGATGTGATATGTTATGATATATTAAGTGGTACATAACAAAATATGATTTTCTACAGTGTTTTGTTCCATTTATATAATGATACAAAATTATACATATTAAAATATTACAGTTCTGACTGTAATTCTGAGATGAAATTTGAAGGAGTTGTGAAATGCATGCAAACATGTGGCCACACATTCTATATTAATATCTAATAGTTTTTGTATTGCTTGTCAACTGTAAACAGCTCACAGTTAGACACATATCACTTGGCAAATTAGTATTAATAAATGTAACTTTATTGAACGTGCTTTTTTATCATATTGCTGTTGTTGCCATTTTCTAAAAGTAATAATCCACTTAATAAGCTTTAGTAAGATATGCTCCGATGTTACAATATAGGATATGATGTGATAATGCAGTAATAAAAATACAGGACTTACAAATGAAAGGCATTAAGATTTCATGTCGGTTCTTTCCTCTCCAGTCTCATGGCCTCCAGACGATACTACTTCGAGATTCTCCACAAGCAGGACGACAAAGGCTCGGATCACGTTGAAGTCGGGGTGAGTCAACTCAAGCTCAGAGATTCAGAAATGACTCTTAATGTGCTTCAGACCACACAGCGCTTCCCAGTTCAGCTTCTGTTTATCCCGTCTAAACATGCACAATCACGAATCCTTCACTATCCATTATCTGCAGCGCCAAAACAGCTGTTATTGTCCACTTTGATAAACGCTATTATACCAGTCCTTTCAGTCCACAGGCTATTCTGACGACTGAGAATAGAGGCTAAAGAAACTGAATGGTCATATCTGCTTTCACTCACAGCTTTGATAACACTCCATTCAGTCGGCCTGAGAGTGCCGAAAACCTCTGAAAGCCTCGCGTTTGGGTTTTTAAGAGTGGGTGACCAGCATTGAGTTGAGGTCATTTTTATTTTATTTTAAATTTGATTACATAAATAATAAAATATTATATGTTTTTTATTTTATTATACTGTGTTTTTCTGTTGTTTGTTTTTGCTCAGATTAATTCTCAGCACTTCCACGTGTTCAATGTCTTGGAAAGACTTTTTAAAGATGCTGTTATAGCTTTTTCTTAACGTGTTCTGTGGTTTGAATAATTATTTTTAAAATAAATTTATACATTAAATAAAATACAAACATAGAAAATACAGAAATGAATCAGTTAAAATTCTAAATTAAAATATACTTTAAAACTATACAACAACTATGTAATATTCTAAAAATACATATTATATAAATAATAAAAGATACACACTTTTTGTGGCAAAATATGGTTTGGATAACCCACCTTTAAACAGTACATATAAACAAAACTATCAGTGTTTGGCCATTTTAAAGGTCATTCAGACAATCTTTTCCTGTCTAAATGTATCCAAAACTGTGGACTTTTTTTAATATTTACCCCTAGAATTTATTTTTAGGAGCACATTTTTATCTTTACGAGGACATTTTTTATTCATTTAGTTAGTGCATGTTTTTGGAACAGGAAGGAACCGACAAGCATTTCTCAGAATTTCTTAGAGGAAAACTGTGTTTTGGAAATGCTGTTGAAATACTCTGAAGTAGAGAAAGATGTCTTGGTTTGTGGATGTGTGATCTGAAATTTTAACGTCTGCACTGTCAGTGCTATTAAGTCTTTAAAGGGGTCATCGGATGCCCATTTTCCACAAGTTGATATGATTCTTTAGGGTTTTAATGAAAAGTCTGTAACATAGTTTGGTTAAAATTTCTCAATGGTAGTGTAAAACAACACCCTTTTTACCCTGTCAAAAACAGCTCTTTTCAGAGCAAGCCGTTTTGTTGCATGTCGCTTTAAATGCAAATGAGCCCTGCTCACCCCGCCCCTCTCTTCCGAGCCGCTCTCTGAGAGATGGTAAACTTTATCCGCATTCATCGTGAAACTTGCTAACTAGCACATTATTAGGAAACGTGATTTGCAAAGATTCATTAAAAAAACCTTAATCTCACTTCTTCCGTAGGTGAAGCTGGATCACGAAGGATTTGCATGAACATAAACACATTTAGGTAGATCGGGGGCGTATTCCCTTTAAAAACAAAAGTAATCCACTGCGTCTTCAGTGGCTCAGATGTCAGGAGTAAATGACGACTGCTATATTCATTACTACATCCAACAGCAAAACACCTCAATCGCTTAGGAAACATTCTTGTCTACATCTGCTCCAGTGGTGAAACAATGGCGGAATGATGACAGCTCATTCAGCGCGGGTCTAAGGTAAGACACCAGTCCAGTCTTTGCTGAAACGCTAGTGTCAATCAACTATCGTGGGAGCGGCCTTGGTCTATGTGACGTCACACTTACAGGCATCTGAGATCGGCTCGATTTGAAAAAGGGGAAATTATTTAATGAGATTTAAAAAAAAAAACACTGGGTGGATCTTTATCATTATAGGGTGGTTGTGTACACACACTGGCAACACACATTTCAGTTCAAACAACTTGTAAAAGTGCATGTCGCATCTGATGACCCCTTTAAAACACCTTTGATCTGAAGCATTCATTTATGCTCCAGTCCAGTTTTTGTTTGATTACATCAAGCATTGCACATACCTGTAGGCAGTGGTGGGACCTGATAGAGGCGATATATTCACTGATTCACCTCGCTCGTTGTTCTAGTGAAATCACATAATAAACTGCAACCAAATGTGCCTTGCTTGTAATATCCATTAATATTCAGTAGGAATCTTTGTTTATTGTACATGGACTGTCTGTTTCTTTATCACTCTTTCTGACCATCGGCTACTCCTACCTCAGTGAACTCAAGCGTGGTAGCAAGTCAATTCGTGAAATTTCATCCCTGCTAGATATTCCGCAATCAACTGTAGGTGGTATTATTGGAAAGTGGAAGCGTTTACGAACAGCAGAAACTCAGCAAAGTACCGAGTGCTGAGGCGCATGGTGCATAAAGTAAATTTGTGGGTTTGGTGGAAAACATTGCCTGTCTGACTAGATTGTGCCGACTGTAGAGTTTGGTGGATGGTGTGGTATGGGTTATTTTTAAGGTGTTGGTCTAGGCCCCTTACTTCCAGTGAAGGGAAATCTTAAAGATTTATTTTACCAAAGAATGAAAATTCTGCCTTTACTCACTCACCCTCATTACGTTCCAAACCCGTAAGAACTTTGCTCTTTGGAACACAAATTAAGATACAAATTAAGAAATCCGAGAGCTTTCTGACCCTCCCATAGACTGCAACGCAACTGTAATGTTTCCAGGCTCAGAAACGTAGTAAGGACATCAGTAAAACAGTCCATGTGACATCAGTGGCTCCACTTCAGTTTTGCAAAGCTACGAGAATACTTTTTGTGTGCAAAGAAAACAAAAATAATGACTTTATTCAACAATTCTTCTCCCCCAAGTTACGTCTTCCGCCATTTTGGAGAGTATCACAACGCATACGCATGCTTTCCCCTAAGTGTAAACAACGCTGATTATGGTCATGCACGTGCCCCCCCCCCATAACGTTGATTATGATCATCCGCGTGCCCCCCCCCCCACACCCTGAATGTAAACAACGCTGATTACGTTGATTACGCTCTTGGGTACTCTCCAAAATAGTGAAAGACGGTAACTCAGGGGAGAAGAAATGTTGAATAAATTGTTATTTTTGTTTTCTTGGCGCACAAAACTTATTCTTGTAGCTTTGCAAAATTGAAGTTGAGCCTCTGACTATTTTACCGATGTTCTTACTATGTTTCTGGACCTGGGAACATTACAGTTGTGTTTCTGTCTATGGGAGGGTCAGAGAGCTCTCAAATTTCATCAAAAATATCTTAATTTGTGTTGCGAAGATGAACGAAGGTCTTACGGGTTTGGAACGACATGAGGGTGAGTAATTAATGACAATGTCCTCACTGTTTAACAATGTTTAACAATGTCCTCACTACCTTTCTGAGCCTTGAACGTGTCAGTTGCATTGCTGTCTATGGAGGGTCAGAAGGCTCTCGGATTTCATCAAAAATATCTTAACCCTTTCCTGCCAAACACAGAATTTCCCAGGTTTACGCTGTCATACACTTTTGCTCAAAATGTTGCTTTTTTTATGAAACCTACCTATATTCAAGTGTTGATTAAAAAAAACAAAAAAAAAAACGAATGCTTGAAGCTAGATTAAAACAGATTTTTTTTGTTTGTTTAAAAGTAGAGGGTCTGTTCTTTATTTTGATGTATTGCATGTTCAGATATTCATACAACAATATATTCTGGGGGCCATGAAATTTTAGTGAAAATCCTCAAAAATGCTGGTGGAGGTTGCCAATTTTTTTCAAAAACACTGGTGGGGAAAGAGTTCCTTTGTCTCCCGAAGTTGAGCGAAGGTCTTACGGGTTTGGAACGTAATAAGGGTGAGTAATTAATAACAGAATTTTCATTTTTGGGTGAACTATCCCTTTAATGCTTCTGCATACCAAGACATTTTGGACAATGCTATACCTTCAACTTTGTGGGAACAGTTTGAGGAAGGCCCTTTTCTATTCCAGCATGACTGCCCCAGTGCACAAAGCGAGGTCCATAAAGACATGGTTGGATGAGTTTGATGTGGAAGAATTTGACTCACCCGCACCGTTGAAGTCCTGACCTCAACCCCATCAAACACCTTTGGGATGAACTGGAACAAAGACTGCAAGTCAGCCCTTCTCATCCAACATCAGAGCTTGACCTCACAAATGCTCTACTGGACGATTGGGCAAAAATTCCACTTCAAAATCTTGTGGAAACCTTCCCAGAATAGTGGAAGTTGTTATAACTGCATAAGGGAGACCAATAGGTATTCATGAAAATATATAACTGCCTTTATATTTTCGGAATCCAAAATTATGCAAAATTATGTCCTGTCAATGAATACACAAACCATCTGCTACAGCATACAATGTCACAAATACTGTTAATTACTGAGCACCAAAAAGGGAAAAAATGCTGTTTATCCACACTAATTATATAGACAATGCTGTAAGTGTGCGAGGGGGAACATAAATAGTTCATAAAAAGATGTGCAAGGCCTGCTGTTGTTTTAGAAAGAAGCAGAACAAATATGGTAAAATAAATGAACGTCATCACATTATCATCACAAATGCCAAAAATAACAATTACAGCCCCCTTTTGTGAAGCCATCAGCAAGCATCGGTCCATAGCACACGCACTGCGGGAGAGAGAGAGATGCAGAGAGTGCTTCAAACTACTTTAGGTTTGATTTAGCTGCAGCTGGCTGCTCCTCATTTCGCTAAAAGCATTGAGCAAATATAAAAAGGGCCTTCAAATGAAATTTTCAGAATGTATTTCCTGACCGTCTGCTCTGGACTGAGGTGATGGTGGTGGAGCTGAGGTGATGGTGGGGAAGAGAGAGTGATGAATGTTTAACAAAATAATATTTGACAGATATTTTCATTATAAAAATTGTTCTCAATTGTGAAATAGTTTTTTGAAACGGATTACTTTTAGTAGCAATTCTGTAAGACATTTTGATTGAGGGTTAAATAAATGTAATAAATATTAAATAATAAATAATCTGACAATGAAAACATATTTATTGACAACGAATTTTGAGGAAGATGCATTCCCCTATGGTGCTCCCTCAATGTCAGTTGAGTTTATGGCTGTGACACTTATTATTATTAATATTTTAATATTTCATTGGTAAATCTTGTAAATTGAAAAAAGGCAGTTTGATGAATATATTCTAATAGCCGTAAATATAATCTCATATAGCAGTTGTTGCTGGAAGACATGCATTGAATAAACTAAATAGAGCTGTTAAAGGTATGAAAATTTATTGAAAATGTACACACCCTCAGCTCATCAGAGATGTAGATGAGTTTGTTTCTTCATCACATTTGGAGGAATGTATCATTACATCACTTGCTCACCAGTGGATCCTCTGCAGTGAATGGGTGCCGTCAGAATGAGAGTCCAAACAGCTGTTAAAAACTCATTGGTGTTTGGTGATGTGTTTTTGGCTCAAGGTCTGCATTTACAGTCACACCAGAGGTGTTAAACTGGGATTAGGACTTGGTTTTATGCAGACCAGTCAAGTTCTTCCACACTGACTAAATCAGTAATTTTCTTTTTGAACCTTGCCTTATACACAGAGGCATTGTCATGTTAGAATAGAAAAGGGTCCTGTCCAAACTGTTGCTATAATATT
>JAFVLL020032237.1:0-15333 GCA_021397915.2 Tor tambroides | reverse complement strand
TATCAGATTTGAAGCAACACTGCTCAGGTGTATAACAGGGTCATATTAAATGTTAAAACTGACAGAATTAGGCTTACTCCCTGCAGCAAAAACTTATTTAGGTTGAAAGGTCAGAGAAAATCTGCGTGATTAATCTCAGCTATCCCGAACCCATGTTAGACAGAAGACTATCTTTTGGCACTCACGAGAGAGAGAGCCGGACACCATCTAGGCACAGCTTGTCTCAGATCTTCTCATTAAAAGCGAGCGAGTGTGATAGTTTTCCTCTGGGGCTCTTAGCGCTATCTGGGAATCTGACCGGTTTGAGTGTTCATAGCTCTGCTTTCACAGCCGAGGGTGTGAAAAGACCTAGTCTATTTTACGGAGTTTTCAGTGTTAACATGTACCTGAAATAACAAGATGCAAAGTTTTGAAACAAAGTCATTTAGCCTAAATGTGACCCATGCTGGCAAACTGTGTCAGAATGAGGACATTTTCAAAAATTAGTTCTATTTATTTTCACATTCTACATTAAAATTCCTTCGAAATTATATATGACCAACAATGACAGGGCTAGAGCCGTTTGAAGGCCAGTCAGCAGAGCTGATTTTGAGAAAAATCGAGTTAAAGTTTTCTGAAGATTCCAAAGCAAAATCACCAAGCAATAATTGATAATTATTATATTATTAATCACAATATAGCTATTTTTATCTTTGTTATTAAAAATAAGATAAAAGAAAATAAACATTCCGTCTTTTCTTTTAATGGTTGATTAAGATTGAGACAGATATATATTAAAACCTACTGTAATGCATGGATCTAATATCTAATCCAATCTAATCTATAGAACTGTTATGATGGCTGTTGTTGTTGTTCATTAAATATTATAATTCAATAAATAATATTTTATATAAATAATAGTAGTATTTAATAATAGTATGTGGTATTAGGAAACAGTGTGTGTGTGTGTTTGTGATGGTGATTTTAGTTACGTTATTCCGCTGTTAGATGGCGACAAATGACGGTCAGCAGTAAAGACTTTTATATTGAAAGAGACTGAAACAGGGGTGTAAACTAGGAAGTTATTTTTTACTAAATTATTTTTAATGTAACAACACCTTGTAAGACGCAGCCAACAAATGCACTGAGCAGCACTGTCATCGGAAATCTTATTAGACAAAGATATCGCTTCCCTCAGCGGACATTGAAACTAATGAGATTGAGCTGAAGAATGAATGCTGTATCAGACGCAGGTAATCACACTCACTCAGTCCATCTATCTCATAATACTCTACAGTGAGCTTTAAAAACAGTAATTACAATAAGTTTTTAATGAAGCAACTCAAAGTTCCTTCATTACTAGTTCTAATGTGACGCTTTTGAAATAGTAACGGAGGCTTGGGCTCAGCTGTAAAACTGTAAAATTGAGATTTGAATCCGTGGCAGAAGGAAGTAGTTCACACAAAAGAGGGTTTTTAAAGATACTCTGGCCTCGTGCCAATCACAGCCGTGCTTATATACACCAATTTTGCACGGCTACTCGTGTGATATTGCTCATTTATCTAATTCTGTAAAATCAGCATGTAGTATTTTACATTTCAAATGCTTTGCCTTTAAAATGTTCTGACTCATTCTTCCCCTTTAAATGTTATAAAAATCAAACACTCCCCTTTAAGAGCTCTGAATAATATTAGCTGCTCCACTTTTCAGCTTACTTTTTTATGGTAGGGGAGCATACTGACACCACAGTATCAATCAGAGCATCCTTAGTAGAACAGTTCCTTTAAATAAACTTGAAATTTAACTTTCAGAATACAAACATATTGGAAATTTCCTCAGGCTCTTCGGGACATGCTGCTTTTGCCTGTTTTTGTCCTCCATCAACACAACATATAAATCTCAAACAGTGTTTAAAATCTCCTTGAACCGTGGCACATGCAGTGCACCCGAGGACACATAAATATGATTGAAATTTCAGAAATCTCATTTCCACGAAATGTAGCAGGCTGCCATATAGTAGGCTGCCCGGGCCACTCGTTCAAGTACAGTAACCTGTGATGGAAATAAATCATTTACCAACCTTAACCAGGCCACAATGCGCTGAGGTCAAGAATATTTCCTGCCACACTGAGTATTGATTAATTTCTCTTATGAACACAGCCTGTGCTATCCATTTCCTAAGAACGAAAATAGAAGAAAAAATTACATCTTGAGCAGGTATTTGTGAAGTCTTAAGCAACATTAATCAACCTGAAGAGACAGGTGGGGGTCACATGATCAGAGAGAATAGCCTCTTAATGTGCCAAAGGCCAATGTCTGAAGTTAGCGGAGCGGTGAGTGTGTGACGAAGCTATGTGAATATAAATACAGGCAATTTATCTCCTTCATCCTCCAGCGAGTTATCCTGATGCTAAGGCACAGATGGACTCTCCAAGCTCACATTTCAGACTTGTTCTCGAATCTGACGTGAAAATCAATACGCAGATACATAGACTCTTACTTAAATTTGAAGAGAAATTCATATGTAACTCTTGTGAGGTCACTGGGGAAATTACAAAATAAAAAAGTTTACAGTGGGAGATGTGTTGCAGCAGATGAGGCATTGTGCTCAAGCAGGTGATATGAGTTTTGAGTCCGGCTTGAATCACATCCTCTTCCTTCTTGGAAATAAAATTATGAAACACACATTAATAAAAAAAATAATTAAAGAAATCAAATCCTATATGCTTGTAGATTAGCTAGCTATAGAAATGTTAAGACAGAGAAACTAGGTATATTTTGTAAGAGAGAGAGAGAGATGTAGGGAATTAGAAAAAAAAAATTAGGATAAATATTTAGACATAGAACTATGTATGTTTTGTGTATTACATTTTAATAAGCTAAAGATCAACTATGCAGCACTCCAGTGCTTGAGGTTTTCCATTACATTTGTCTCCAGTAGCGTCCACCCACCTGCTCTGAGCTTGGCTTCCCCCGGTACTTCCACCTTTGTGTTAATCATATCAACATTTTATGCCTGATACCTGCAGGGAATTTATCCCACAAAATGTATTTATCTTGGAAGCTAGTCATTTCATGCAAAAAATACACTCCAGTTTCTGTGGAAGTATTAACATTTTAATGTTCCCTGCTAAATATCAGTCAACAGCTCCACAGAAGTTGTTAATCTCATGACCTGTGACGATGGTGCTCTATTACAGTGGACAGATGACATGTTAGACATAATGATTGTGATAGAGACAGGTCAGGAATAGTCGTGGCTGTCATGGAGGACTGGTGACTAATGCCACGAGATATCGGACTAATATCGTTCTGTGAATAAACATCCTGACAACCTCAAGGTCTGCAGAGTGTATCAGTTCACAACTGTCTATTACCATGATTACCAGCCAACATGCTTCCGTTTTCAACTGGTAATTTGTGAACATTTCCTCTGTACTGACTTGCCAGAAACTAACATGAGTTTCAGTGCATAATAAACGCACAAGGCTGGCTGGTGACAGTACTGAGGCTGAGGCCATGACTGCGACAACCCATAATTAAAATGTCTTCATAGGCTTTAATTGTTACATCAAGTCCTTATAAATGAAATTACACATCAGTTTAATGCACACTGTAAAACATCTGACTGTGAATGTGACAGCATATTACTGGCAACTACTTATCATACTGTTATATATCATAAAATCACAGTATCTCATTGAAATGGAATTCATTTCAGAACTATTATGGTAAATTGCTGTTAAATTCTCATTTGTGAGTCAGCAAATCCTTCATCATTTGTCCCAGGTGATTAAATTGGAAGAATTAACATATATACATTTTTATACAGTTATGCATTATTTTAAATGGTATTCCCCTAATGAGTGAAAATTACCTTGTGTGCACTGATTTCACAGTAAAATTCTGAGTACGGTAATTTACTGTAAAATATTAGTTAAACCATGTAAAATGCTTGCAGCGTTTTACAGAGCAAGTGAAAATGAGAGAAGCTAGATTCACACCTCTGTTGTCTTCTGTCGTTGTGCAGATATCCCACACAAACTGTGAGTTAGCTCTGGATATAGTTACATCTCCCACACAGAGCCTCATGCTCCAGTGCATCAGATGACCTGGCTGTTAAAAGCAATGAAAGCAAACATGTCATCACTCCCATTCTTCTGTGAGACTGCACGTTCTGACTGCGAGAGAGAGAGAGAGAGAGAGAGAGAGAGAGAGAGAGAGAGAGAGAGAGAGAGAAATGAGTGAAAAGCCCGTTGCTTGTTTTATCATCTTTGGATCTCATGATATGCTCCTGCTGTTTATTTCTTGCGTCTAAGCAATCAGCCATAGAAGAAAACAAGCCTGCCTTGATATGCTCTTCAGAACTCATTTACTTTTCTTTCTTATTTCTTTTTGTTTTCTGCTCATTTAGACGAAGATGCGTTTTTCTCTGTTAAATTCCTCCATGTAAACTCTAATCACACTCTTATTAACATCTACTCGCATACACAAATATATAATTTACATTTATATAATGCGAGTTGATTATATTTCTCTGTGCAGCTGAAAGCTGTTGTCGGATATTCTTCTCTGTGGATTTCATGATTATGTGCTGTCGACGTGCCCAAGTCTTATATGTCCTTGATTCAATCTCATTAACACGCAGCAGTGAATCAGCAGGGCCATGCTGAGAGTGTGTGTGTGTGTGTGTGTGTGTGTGTTGTTTTAAATGAGTGAGTGCTGACAATCTGACTCCTGTCCTGGTCAAATAGTGGTGTAAATAAACACGAGAGCTATTTTAAGCCATCTCATAAGCCCCCTGCTATTTCGTTTCCATCTATAATATTCAAAAATTTCTTGAAATGAGTCCAGAGATTCCATTTGTGTCAGATGAATCTGATCTGAATGGCCATACAGAACAATTGTCCAGTCCTTGGATGTTAACTAATAAAGCTCTACTATTACTGTCATTATGTTATCATTATGTTATATATCTGTTGTGTATTTAGTCTAATGAGATACCATTCAGACAGTATGCATGTTTATATATCGGGGTTCAGAGTTTAAGAATTGGTTCCCTTTCAGTTCAATGAATTTGAATCAGAAATGAACTATGCTCACACTAGACAGGAAACTGCATTGGAATGACAGAAAGAAAAATATTTACCTGAATTGAATTATTGAAAAATAAAAATAAAATCGACACATCTAAACTTTCGTTTAAAGGTATGGGGCCAGTACGATTTTTTAATGTTTTTGAAAGAAGTCTCTTAGTTTACCAAAGCTGCATTTATTTGATCAAAAATACAGCAAAACAGTAATATTGTGAATACTATTACAATTTAATATAACTGTTTTCTATTTGAATAAATATTAAATATAATTTATTCATGTGATGGCAAAGCTGAATTTTCAGCACTATTACTCCAGTCCTCAGAGTCACATGATCCTTCAGAAATCATTCTAATATGTTGATTTGCTGCTCAAGAAACATTTACTATTATAATCAATGCTGAAAACAGTTGTACCGATGAATGTTTTTGTGGTAACTGTGATGCATCATTAGTTTCAGTATTCTTTGAAAAGAACAGCATTTGTTTGAAATAGAAATCTTTTGTAACATTATAAATATCTCTACTGTCATGAATTTAATACATCTTTACTGAATGAAGTATTAATTACTTTCACACCTTCAAATTTCAAAGCTTTTTTGTCTCACAATGCACAACCCTGGAAACCATATCATTTTAAACATTATCATTTTATCTATCTTTTGCCGACCCCACACTCTAATGCAGACTATTAACCAAAAGACCATGCAGTAAAACATGTAGTCAGAAGACCGCAAGAGTTTTTAGACCTAAGCAACTGTTCATAAAAATGCTATATTTTGTTTTATAGAAACCATATGCAATGATCATTGTAATGTAGAGTTGCCTCCGCTGAATCCATGTGATTGGTCAGATCCTTCTGTCACAAGGAAAAAGAGACAGGATTCAATAGCGGATGCTAAACAGTTTATTAGAATCTCTGAAATACAACACAAATACGAGTCCACGTCAGTCTAGCAGAGGGCTGGCAAGTCTCTGTAACGCAGGGATGCAATGGGCAGCTCACGGAAGATGAATCCCAGGAAAAGGCCAGGGAGCCGATGAAAAAGCCAGTCACAGGAGCCACCGAGAGACCAGGAACACGAGGACAAACATCAAGGATCTGACAATACAAGACGAGGTTAGCACACCTAATATAGAGCCGCCAACGAGCCACACCTGGGATGATTAGCTCGTTGCGGTAATCAGACACGCCCACTCTCACTCACACACACATACACACACACACACACACACACACACACACACACAACAGTACCGAGCCCAGATGAGACCGTGATCCCATGAACCGTGACAGAGGGTTGAGTAAAAGTTGTTTCTGTCTTCTAGCGGTTGAGAGCTGAGCTGTTTAAGCCATAAGTTTCTTTTTCTTTCTAAAATAAATTAAAAATGAATGTAGATCGATTGAGACTTGTATTTTAAAACTTTGAAGTGTTGCGAATACACATCATTGTCTGTTCACTAGACATGTACATTTAGAGACCATAGTGACGCATTTTGTTCCCTTCAATTTATTTTTTAAATTTTCTGTACTTCATCTTAAAAAGTCTTAAATTTACCTTCTTAAACCTGCAGAAACCCTGTAATAAATGTGCAAAATTATTACAAATCTTGTTTTTCTTTTGTCATCATGGAGTATGAAGTGTAAACTAGTGTGAAAAAAAAAACAATTAACATATTTTTAGCATAAAAAATATGCATGCGTGCATGCGTGTGTATGTATGTATGTGTGTGTGTGTCTGTGTGTGTCTGTGTGTGTGTGTGTCTGTGTGTGTGTGTGTGTGTGTGTGTACTGGTTTTTGTGGTTTACGGGGACAAAATTTGTTTGGGTATTACAGAGGTACTACAATTTAAAGGTGGTTTATGAGGACACTGCCTATGTCCCCGTAAATCAAAAGGCTTAAAAAACATACTAAATGGTGTTTTTTTTGAAAATCTAAAAATGCACAAAGTTTCCTGTAAGGGGTAGGTTTAGGTGTAGGGTTGGTGTAGGGCAATAGCCCATACAGTTTGTACGGTATAAAAACCATTACACCTATGGAGAGTCCCCGTAAACCAAAAAACAAACGTGTGTGTGTGTGTGTGCACGCATGCGTGCGTGTGTGTGTGTCTGTGTGTGTGTGTTGTGTGTGTGTGTGTCTCTGTGTGTTTCTGTGTGTGTGCACATGCGTGTGTGTGTGCGCGTGCGTGTGCGTGTGTGGTGTGTGTGTGTGCTCATGCGTGCATGTATGCGTGCGTTTGTGTGTGTGCGTGTGAGTGTGTGTGTGTCTGTGTGTGTGTCTGTGTGTGTTGTGTGTGTGTGTGTGTGTGTGTACTGTTTTTTGTGGTTTACGGGGACAAAATTTGTTTAATGATATGGGTATGACAGAGGTACTACAATTTGAAGGTGGTTTATGAGGACACTGCCTATGTCCCCGTAATTCAAAAGGCTTAAAAAACATACTAAATGGTGTTTTTTTTGAAAATCTAAAAATGAGATTTCCTGTAAGGGGTAGGTTTAGGTGTAGGGTTGGTGTAGGGCAATAGCCCATACAGTTTGTACGGTATAAAAACCATTACACCTATGGAGAGTCCCCGTAAACCAAAAAACAAACGTGTGTGTGTGTGTGTGTGTGTGTGTGCACGCATGCGTGCGTGTGTGTGTGTCTGTGTGTGTGTGTTGTGTGTGTGTGTGTCTCTGTGTGTTTCTGTGTGTGTGCACATGCGTGTGTGTGTGCACATGCGTGTGTGTGTGCGCGTGCGTGTGCGTGTGTGTGTGTGTGCTCATGCGTGCATGTGTGCGTGCGTTTGTGTGTGTGCGTGTGAGTGTGTGTGTGTGTGTGTGTGTGTGTGTGTGTGTGTGTCTGTGTGTGTTGTGTGTGTGTGTGTGTGTGTGTACTGTTTTTTGTGGTTTACGGGGACAAAATTTGTTTAATGATATGGGTATGACAGAGGTACTACAATTTGAAGGTGGTTTATGAGGACACTGCCTATGTCCCCGTAATTCAAAAGGCTTAAAAAACATACTAAATGGTGTATTTTTGAAAATCTAAAAATGCAGAAAGTTTCCTGTAAGGGGTAGGTTTAGGTGTAGGGTTGGTGTAGGGCAATAGCACATACAGTTTGTACGGTATAAAAACCATTACGCTTATGGAGCGTCCCCGTAAACCAAAAAACAAACGTGTGTGTGTGCGCGCATGCATGCGTGCGTGTGTGTGTTTCTGTGTGTGTGTGTGTGTGTGTGTGTGTGTGTTGTGTGTGTGTGTGCACATGCGTGTGCGTGTGCCTGTGTGTGTGTGTGTGCTCATGCGTGCGTGTGTGCGTGCGTTTGTGTGTGTGTGTGTGTGTGTGTGTGTGTGTGTGTGTGCGCGTGTGAGTGTGTGTGTGTGTTTGTGTGTGTGTGTGTGTGTGTGTGTGTGTGTCTGTGTGTGTGTGTACTTGTTTATGATACATAGGATAGTAAAACCTGAAATTTTTGACATTGTGGGAACCAGCCTGCAGTCCCCATTAGGGAAAAAAATATATAAAAAATAGTAAATGATGTTTATCTGAAAGTGTAACAGTGCAAACAGGTTTTCTGTAAGGGGTAGGTTTAGGGTTGGGTTAGGGGATAAAAATATAATTTTGTCAGTATAAAAGTAATAGAAGTCTATGGAAAGTCCCCACAATTCACAGAAACAAATGTGTATGTGTGTGTGTGTGTGTGTGTGTGTGCGTGTGCAGTATCAGTCATTTCCGCAGTGTAAGAATGGCTTCAGGGTTGGCATGAGACTGGAGGGTATCGACCCTGAACACCCGTCCATGTACTGCGTCCTTACCATCGCTGAGGTAACAACCAAAACACTAATATTATCTAAACGTGTTGTAATATGATATTTTACTGTTATGTTACTTTACATGATCACTTTTGTCCATCTTGTGGCTGACTCACGCCTATTTGCAGGTGTTAGGACATCGAATCAGACTGCATTTTGATAAGTATTCAGACTGCTATGACTTCTGGGTAAATTCCAACTCTCCTGACATTCACCCAGTGGGATGGTGTGAGAAAACCGGACACAAGTTGCATCCACCGAAAGGCAAGAGACACCAGCCACTCACAGATCACCCAGAATTCAATTCAAGCAGCTAAATTCTAGTTTTGGTTGTAAAATGATACTGTTTTTTCACTTTCATGACTAATGTGTCGCAGCATGTGCTCACGTGGCCCGTATGGTTTCTGTGTTTCTGTA
Source organism: Tor tambroides (assembly GCA_021397915.2). Lineage (NCBI taxonomy): Eukaryota > Metazoa > Chordata > Actinopteri > Cypriniformes > Cyprinidae > Tor > Tor tambroides. The sequence continues at coordinate 6,050 of JAFVLL020032237.1, read as the reverse complement.
GGGATGAAGGATGAAGAGTTTAGCTGGTCCTCCTACATCAAACTAAATAAAATACAGACAGCACCCAAAGCCCTGTTTCAGAACCAGAACATGGTGAGAGAGAGCATCACATGACCCCAGATGAAGCCACAGAAATGTGTCCTATTTTCCTCTAGATGGCACTGTTTCACTTCAAATAATGAAGCACTTGAACTAGACCAAGGACGTTCACAGCACATTTAACCTATGTTTAAACACTTCACAGTAGTAGGACATAGATACAAGTGAAACAGAAAATGTATTTAAAACTTGACTTGATTTTAGCATCAGGATTTTATTGCATCATGAAATGCTAAGATATCATTGGTTGATATAGTAATTCAGGAGCGAGTTATTCAGACTGAATGCATATGCTGTGTTTTCCAGACCGTGACGCCGTCAGGGTTTAGGGTCGGTATGAAGCTGGAGGCCATCGATAAGAAGAATCCCTCGTTCATCTGCGTGGCCACGATTACAGACATGGTGGATAGTCGATTCCTGGTGCACTTTGACAACTGGGATGAAAGTTATGACTACTGGTAAATTCCCATCTTTGAATTCATGTTTTTATGCTATGCTCCTGCTGTGACTTTCCCTGAAAGAGAACAATTGTATTTATCTATGGACAGGACATCATTTTACAAAGACGTTCTATAAGTTTATTTTTTTTTTTTTAGTTTTTTTTTATCAATGCATGCAGTAACTTTGTTAACAAGCCAAATGCACAAAAACTTGTAAGAAATTGTTAAGTATGAAAAGTGATTTTTACTCACTAATTCTAAAGCACAACATTATTTCAACTCTGATGGTTTGGAAGCCATATCATTAATTCTGTTAGTGTCACTCTTAATTTCACCACATAATCACTACACAGTTATAAAAATTATTATTATTATTATTATTAAATAATTATTTACAATTATTTTTAATATTTCTTACTTGTCTTTAAAAACTAATCATTATAATAAATCACTATAATAAAGTTCACTTTTGAACTAATATAAGGGTGAACATATGCATATGCATGAACAACATGAAATCATATATTTTGAAAGTTATATTTATGGACTTTTTATGCCTTTATTGTGAGAGGATAGTCGACGCCGACATGAAATCAGTATTTTAATTTGAATCAATGCATCATTTGGGTAGAGTGGCATTTTTTGTATGATAACTCCTGCAAACATACAAATTGGCTGAAATGCTGATGAAACTGATGAAACTGAACCGGCTTAAATCTATGAAATGACTAAGTTGAGTATCTTGTTAATTATATTAGTCATAAGTCATAAGGACACAAATGGGGCAAGTTCTCGTTCTTACGAATGACCCAGTTATCATTCTGTGCTGAGTGTGTGTCTTTGAATATGTGTGTGTGTGTGTGTGTGTGTGTGTGTGTGTGTAGAGCAGGAAGAATGCTTTTAACTGCTCATCAATTACTCAGGAGGAGGAGGATAGTAGCACAGTGAACGGCACACACTCTGCGTCTTCAGCTCAGATCACACAATCACATCTGACAGCTCTGTGCACTGAGCCGAAGAACAGCACATCTTCTCCAGCCGTTATTGTGGCCCCACAGCGCTTCCCGAACATCTCATCCCCACATTTGTTTCACTTTATTCAAACAAATCATTTCAGGAGATCAGGAGAACTGGTGCCTGCACATAATTCTGTTTTAGCCATCATCTTACCATCAGAAACCGCTTCAGATGTTGTAGGTTACGAGCAATCTGGGGTTGGTTAGCTTGACTCTAGAACTGCGGGAAGAGATTGTTAGATCACTCATTCTCAACTAGTTTTGCTTCAGGACCGAGTAGAGACCCAGCATAGCACTTCAAATAGTTATGCTTCCAAAATATCAGAATGTCCTTAAAATCCAGTATTGAAATGTATTAGCATTATCTGCCAGAACAGAACAAAATACAACATTTTTAAGCATTTGGTTGAATTTTGATGCTTTCATGCTTTTGGAAGACATTAAACCACAGGAAATTAAGGGCCAGATTTACTAACGTCGTCTTTTGCCGTTAAAATATACTGTAAGGATTTACTAAAGACACGCAGTGAAGTTATTTTTGCACCTGATCTTATTGAATATGCATTTGTAGGAGTTTCCTTTCAGACCCAAAATTTTTGGGAGGAGAGTATTAAAATGAATCACGCAACACAATTTACTAATGTTTGCGCTCGTCAAATTACTGGCATTTGCGCCATTACTCAACGGCCAAAAAAAGCAAGTCTTAAAGCAGGTGGTAATTTGCGCTGCTCTCGGTAGATTGCGATGGTCATTGTGGAAATGAGATGTTGGTTCTATGTTCTTTAATCTGTGCATTGTTAGTAAATCACACGCAGAAGTTTCCCTCCCATCAGCGCTTTTATGGAATTGTGCTCTAACGCTAATTTGCCCTGTTTAGTAAATCTGGCCCCAAGTAATTTTGACGCCTACAATTAATGTAGATAGTAAAATGAGAAGAGATACATTTTTCTTCTGTTTTAAAAGTTGATGGGCTATCTTAACTGCACATAATTATTTGGTTATGATATATCAGAATTGTTTTCCCTTCTGTCTGTGACTGTCAAAAAAAGATGTGTGCACCGTTATTTTTAGTTGTGACCCACTAGCGCAGATGAAATGCAATACAATGCAATGCAATTTAATGCATTTCATGCACCGTTTAAAAAACCCTGAGTCCATCCATTTTTCCCCATAAAAAATTTATAAATTCTTACTTTGTTTGGGACAGACAATGCATGCATTAAAATACAATGAAATACATTAAATTGCATTTGTGTGTTTCTTCTTTTGTGCAGGTGTGATGCAACGAGTCCTTATATCCATCCGGTTGGCTGGTGTCAAGAGAACGGCAGGACCCTCACCACCCCTCCAGGTGATGCAACTCGTCAACACAAATACCACTAATCTTTTTTTTTTTTTTTTAATTTATACTTTTCCCCCAAAAAACTGATTTTAAAAACACTATTATGCAATAATCTGCTTTAAAAGTAGCTTTTTCCAGTGATTGAAAGAGAGCTTGATGAAGGAAGGAGAAAAGTTAAGGTCTGCCTGTTGTATTTTTTTAAGCTCATTAATTGCAGGTCTCTAGTAAAATGCAAGACGATGTTAGTTTGTTGTGCTGGTTTAGATCTTAGCATGTGAAAGCCATTCCAGCTGAAATACAGACTAGCTTCCAAGTGTCTTCAGAGGGACTTCAGTACGAGGACTAGTTTATTCTGACCTGACCTCAGACTTCTGCTGGGGATACAGATGTGTTATTAGTAACTCAGCCCCAGGAAAATCACAAAAGACATATTGTATATAGTTCTTTATTACATAGTTCTCTGCAAGTCAATTGTTGAATCAGGGTTAATTCACCTTTGCACAAATTAAGGTCTTAAATTAAAGCAGAAAGTCTTAAATTCATGGATTAATGCATTAAATGTTAAATGAAGATATGCAGTCTTGTTTTTTGAGAAACTGAACCAAATTAAGTGAATTTATGCTTTAAACGAGAACAATTATCTGTCAATAGGCTATAAAAACTTTCCTTTGAATTAACTTGATTTTGTTAAGCCCACTGGCAAATATTTTTTAAATCACCTCGTTAATTCACTTCACTTTCAGCTGTTTAGTGTGTGTGTGTGTGTGTGTGTGTGTATGTGAGTGTGTGTGTAAAATGAATTAAAAAGTCATGTAGATTAGTTGCAAGTTGTATTTCTAAGCTTTGAAGTCTTGCTAAAAATCATTGTGCGCTGCTTAGGCATCTACATTTAGAGACCATGGTGATGGATTGTGTTCCCTTTAATTTATTGTTTAAATTTTCTGTAATTGATCTTAAAGAGGGCTTTAAAAAGTCTTAAATTCACCTTCATAAAACTTTCATAAACCCTGTTGTATTTAACATTATTTCTGATTTGATTATGTCATTCCTTATGTTTCATGGGACGAGACAAGTAGTGCATTCTCTCGTAAAAGATGTCCTTTCTTTCTTTCTTTAGATGTTTCGTGTTGTGTCTCTATCACCTTAGCTCAGTATGTAGCAAACCGGCCACAAAGTCCACCCAAAATGATCTCATAATTCAGCATAAAAACCAGTGAGCTCTGGGAAATACCATGTTTTCATCAGTCCCTCACACCTCACTCTCCATGTGCTGTAGGATACCCTGATGAGAAGAACTTCTCCTGGGAGAAATACTTGGCAGAGACCAACACATTACCAGCTCCTGCTCGAGCCTTCAAAGTGGTGAGTGCATGTGCTTATTGCCAAACATCTCCAGCCCCTGTGAGAGACCCGAGGCGCTGAGGACATCTGCCTCTCTCTCTCTCTGCAGAAACCTCCTCACAGTTTCCAGCTCAATATGAAGGTGGAGGTGGTCGACAAGAGGAATCCTGCTCTGATGCGAGTGGCCACAGTGGTCGATACGGATGACCATCGACTGCGGGTGAGAAACTATATTTTGCACACATAATGCTGGCTCAGTGTGAATTTCCATATTGGTCCAGAGAGGTCAGCTGGTTGACCTTGTTTTGCATTTTAAAGCCTCACACATTAAATAATAGTCTGAAAAATATCATTTTTTGAAATAGAACAGTTTATTGAACATGTAGACAAAATATAAAGAAAAAGTGTGCTTTGTGTTGGTATATCTAGGGTGACCACTTGATTATTTCTCTTTCAGAGTAATGATTGCGGGACAATGCAGGGCATGTGTGAGAGAGATAAAGTTATTGGACTATAGAAATAATGATGATGATTGGATGATAATTAAGGGATAATGCACGGCAATTTTTTAAACAATTTTAATGCACAACGTGGAGGCAAAGAATCACCTGATGTGAAGCGAAGCACATTAAAATTGTTTAATGCACAGCTAGTCGTGCATTATCCCACTTATACCATGGTCATTTGCCAGTATTGATGAGTTAAAGCTGTTAATGATGTTTGCAGTGCAATATTCGATTGGAAGTGTAAAAATGAGGGTTTTTTAGCTTTAAAAGATTTAGCTTTAGCATTCTGCCCGCTTCAAATCAGACACAGAAATCATATTTATTTATTTAAATAAATTAACTATTTTATTAACAAAAGTGGCTGGGCAGTGTTAACAACACGTTTCTGTGCTCTTGAATGTTTCTCTGTGTACGAGTGATGTGTGTGTGTGTGTGTGTGTGTGTGTGTCTGTGTGTCTGTGTGTGCGTGCATCAATGAAAGAGCTCATTAATATAGAACGGTGATTAAACTGACTTGGATCTTGCGTCATGGTTTTAATGCACACCTTTCAGCCATCAGAATCCAGTATTCAGACAGACCATGGTGTAATGTTTTAATCTGTCAATAAGCTCTGTTGCTGGCACTCAATTTGCCCAGGTTCGAGTGATAGACTACTATGTAATTTACTCTACAGGATCTATTCAGTCTACTAAATATAATCAAATGAATAACAGGCTAGTAGTTAAAATCTCATTTTATAAGTAATGACTAGTTTATGTTCCTTCATTAGACTGTGCAAACATCAAATGTGTTTTACCGGATTCCGCGCATCATGAACTTGTATTTTTTGTTGGATCTGGCAGCTTCGATCAGGATGCTCTTATCCAGCACGTGTCTAGATGAAGTTCTGACTGGTGTAGCCTAAAGACTTTTGATGAAGTCCGAACTGGTTTCTTTGCTCCATCCAGTCGCCATCAGTGGAAAAAAAATCCTTTCTATGAATGTGCTGGTTGGTTATTTTCCCGGTCTAGCTAGGACAAATGGATTTTTAAATGGCAGTCACATTTTTATTATTATATTTCTTATTGTCATATTGTAATTTCAAGGAAAAAAAATAATACATAATCCGGAATGCACAACTTCTGCTTGGATGGGCGATATCTTATTGTTTGCGATATACCAGTAAAAATTCTCCCCACGATAAGAATTAATATTCCCGCGATAATAACGATGAAGTAGGGCTGGGCGATTTATCTCATGCAATATGCATGCGCATCTCGTCAGTAAAACCGGCTCCTTGATTAGCGGTAAATCCCCATCACCTGT